>CAUYQG010016788.1:0-31391 GCA_963574415.1 Tarsius wallacei
CCAGCTCTTTTGTTCACTAACAATATGAACTAATAACCAAGAAATCAATCCCTTCTGCCATATAGTAAATGCTCAATAAATGTTTGTTTGCTATTGGTTTAATATTTTTACATAAGGTAACAATTGAACCCTTAAAAAAAAAGGAGGATAGCATTAAAAACCACCCTAAAAGCCAGGCTTGGTGGCTCAGCCTGTAATCCCACACCTTTGGAAGGCCGAGGTGAGTGGACTGCCTGAGCCCCCCGCGGGTTCGAGACCTGCCTGGGCAACTTGGCGAGACCTCATCTCTATAATAAATCAAAAATTAGCCGGGCATGGTAGTGCGCGCCTGTAGTGTCAGCTACTTGGAAGGCTGAGGCGGAAGGATCGCCGGAGCCCAGCAGGTCGAGGCTGCGGTGGCCGGGAGCGGACACTGCACTCCAGTCTGGGTGACAGAGTGAGACTCCAACTCAAAAACAAACAAACAAACAAACAAACAAAAAACCACCCTAAAATCCCTGTGGCTTTTAACTTAGCTCATTCTACTCCAAAACAACAAACATGCCTTTTTATTATTTTTAAGGTGTCTTGACTGTTTTGGATATTTCCAATCTTCCTTTTTCTAGGTCTGTGATATCACTCTCTCCCTGTGTTTTTGTTTCTATAAGCCTTTTTTTCTGTCTTTTGTTCTTTTTACTCAGAGTCCCTGGTATTCTAGAATGTTCATGTGTCCCTTTTCTGAATTTTCTGCATTTTTTTAATTCCTTTCAGCACCTCACGCTTGGCATCATAGCATAGCAGCACAAACTCACATGGGCTCCAGGCTTTCCTGCAATCTACAGGTTCAGAATTACCAGCAAAAGCATCTATTCTCTGCATAATTTTAATCATTTCGGTATTCTGAGACCAGAATACGTGTTTTCAGCCCATTTACTCAGATTATGTAAATATATAGCAGTGCTTAGTTAACTTGTACCTAATTCTACATCAGCTAAGGAAAAGACAAGAAAATCTCCTTATTTAAAGGTGTCACATAAAGTCACATGGAAAAATCTTAATAATCTCTAGACTTGTAGCTGGAATATTTACCACATTGCATACTATAATGAAATCACATCACTCAAAATACTTGTTCATTTGAACATTTATACCTAAAATCGTTTTTAAATTTCTTGCTTATAAATACTTATTTGTCTTTCTCTACTGATGAACCAGGCTGAAACTCACTTGCCTGCATGCCAGAGTTTATCCATTAAAATTATTTCTTCTTTTTTTTAGTCTCTTTAGATCCTTAATAAATAAATTATGTTGAAAGTAAATAATAAGGTAGTATAGCTTTTGCCTACCTACAAAGTTGAAATCATTTTTCTTTTCTTTTTTTTTTTTTTGAGTTGGAGCCTCACTCCGTTGCCCAGGCTGGAGTGCAGTGGCACACTCACGGCCACCCCAGCGTAGACCTGCTGGGCTTCGGCGATCCTTCCACCTCAGCCTTCCAAATAGCCAGAACTACAGGCCCATGCTACTTTTTGATTTATTGTAGAAATGAGGTCCTGCCAAGCTGCCCCGGAGGGTCTCCAACCCACGGGCTCAGGCAATCCATTCGCCTCAGCCTCCCAAAGTGCTGGGATTACAGGCTGAGCCACCAAGCCCCGCCATAAATTTAGATTCTCGAGGATTCAGATTTCCTCAGAATCTGAAAAAGAATGAAAAGTTTCCCTGATAAAGTTAACTTGGCTTAGTGGAATGAGCACTGACCTCAGTTTCATCTCAATAACCCTAGGTAAGGCATTAATGTTTTTAAAGTTCTAGTTGACCATCTATAAATAAGAAAATCAGTTTAATTATATAAAAAGTTGTTTCCAGTTACAAAATTCCATCATTCAGTTAGAATAAATCTAACAGCCAAGGAAGAACTTCCTGGTTCTTTCCATGGATTACTATGACATTACTTCACCAAAATTAAAGACAAATTTGGAATTGCATCTACGGTCCATGATCCATGCAGAGGATTATGATGAAGATGAAGTCATAGCTTACTTCTTTTTTTTTTTTTTTTTTGAGTTGGAGTCTCACTCTGTCGCCCAGACTAGAGTGCAGTGGCCGCTCCCGGCCACCGCAGCCTCGACCCGCTGGGCTCCGGCGATCCTTCCGCCTCAGCCTTCCGAGTAGCTGGAACTACAGGTGCGCGCTACTACGCCCGGCTAATTTTATTTATTTATTTATTTTGAGTTGGAGTCTCACTCTCGCCCGGATTGGAGTGCAGTGGCCGCTCCCGGCCACCGCAGCCTCGACCTGCTGGGCTCCGGCGATCCTTCCACCTCAGCCTTCCAAGTAGCTGGAACTGCAAGCACGCGCTACCACGCCCGGCTAATTTTATTTATTTATTTATTGTAGAGATGAGGGCTCACCGATTTGCCCAGGCGGGTCTCGAACCCACGGGCTCAGGCAATCCACTCACCTCAGCCTCCCAAGGCACGGGATTACAGGCTGAGCCACCGAGCCCGGCTGTGTTTAATCTTAAATAGACCATAAGCTAATACATGAGACCTTTAATCTTTTCAGTTCATTTATATGAATTATTAGATTATCACTACATGTAACATGCTATTAATATTGGGTACTATGGGAGGATACACAGATGAGTAATTGGCAGCTATGGATATGATAGAAAGGTTCCTATTTGTATTATGCATCTGATGGGATTTATTGAGCATGTTCTGCTGCTGAGTCCCTGAACTCCTCCCCTCTGGGTGGTGGTAAAATTCCCACCTGTAGGTTCCATTCCAAAGCTGATATCTCAGGTGTTTAAGAACAGACAACAAATAGAGGGAAGAAATAACTTCATTGATCATTTCAATCAACAATGTCTCCTATTTCTTGTTGCCTTGTTTCCTTGACTCTGGTAGTTTCCCTGATTCCAGACCACTTGTCTTGGACCTTGGACTACCACTGTGCCTACCTTCTTACCTTTTGACCCTAGTGGCTTTCTGCTTTCCTGGTAGCCTGATGCCTCTTTGTCTAGCTTGCTGACTCTTGGTACAGTCAGACTCTTGATAGCTCTGATTATTTTGTTGTTCATTCATCTATTCCTTCACCAGCCTTTGGCATACATTGCTATCTCCCCAGCCCAGCAATTTTCCCAGACCAGTTGACCCCACAGCAATATGTGTCCGAGTGCTGCTAGTGTGTTCAGTGTACACCTAATTTTAAAAAGCTTAAAATAAAGGAGGCAATGAAATAGAGTTTTCTATACATTTGAAAGAACTAAAGTTAAAATCTCTAAATGTTAAAACTTAAATCTTAAAGTCTTTTTTAGAGTATAACACATGGGACATAAAAATTAATGGTATGCAGCAACTCACAGGTATCAATCAGCAAATATTTGAGTGCCTACCACGGGCAAGTCACTGTACTTGAAAGGACAGGATTTCTAGCTACTGAAATATGTTTACAATCCAACAAATAAACAAGGTAACAGAGGATATTCCTTAGGGAGCTTGCTAAGAAAACACCCACAAAGAAATTAAAGAAAAAAGGCAGTACAATTCATTCTACTAATGCCATAGCAATTAAAATTAGGGATCTTAACTTATTCCCAGCTGAACTGGTTGACAGCATATTTCAGCAGGGCTTGGAAAACCAGTTTTGTGTTTTAGATATTCTGAGAGAGGTGACTTTCAGCCTTGTCACGTGGGATTCCCAAGAGTCCAGTTCCTCATTCCAATCCACTCCATGTTTATGAAAGTGCATTAGCTGGAACAGTGAGAAGAAAAAAAATTTACTGCAGGAAGTCATCCAATTCTGACAAGTTGACATGTAGAATAAAGTTGATGGTGTTATTTACTCCGAAGGCCGTCCTGGTTAAGGGTTGCATGTATGTACAGTTGGAGGAAGGGCAGGCAAAAGGGGAATGTAGATAACTAAAGTGAAATAGAGCTGATGTATTCAGAGCTTGGGTTGCTAGAGCTGAGATCAGTTACCTACCTGCAACTGAAATTTCAAACTTCTGTTTAGCAGGGATGTGAGTGGACAATGGTGACTGATAGTTGGAAATATCAGCAGACATCTTAAATTTTATGCTCAAATGAATGAGCAATGAACCAGGGGAATAAGTCCAGTTTTTTTCGGCTCCTTGCAATTTTTACCTTTTTACTTAAAAGTACAGCATCTTTTTCAATGAATGCCTATGTAACTGTGACTTATTACAATGAAACCAGCAACCACACCACAACAGAGATATGTGAATGTGGTGTTTATGGATTAGCCTCACCAGTGGCTAATGCTATGGGAGTGGTGGGCATCCCTAAGAACAATAACTACCAAGCTTGTGACTACAACACCGAGTTTACTAATACTAAGAAGCCCTGGATTGCGCTGATCGAAAGAGGTAATTGTACTTTTTCAGAAAAAATACAAACAGCAGGCAGAAGAAATGCTGATGCTGTTGTGATTTACAATGCTCCGGAGACTGGCAACCAGACGATACAGATGGCAAATTTTGGTAAGTCATCATAGATTCTTGAAGAAGATTAATGTCTTTGTTTATCTTAAAATGGTATTTCCATCTAAAATTACTCTAGGATCTGGCAATGAGGTTGTAAAACAATTCTACTTTATATTCTCTTGCCTAGCACTACTTGGAAATACTTTATTAGTTTTCAGTATTTATAATTAATTTGTCCCAATAGCAATTTGGAACAAATTAATTTGTCCCAGTAGCAATTCCGGCAGTGGTTCCTATTTTCTTTCAAGTTTTCTTAGTGATATAAGTTTTCTCAGTGTGTATTTTATAATTGCTTTTTAACAAACTATACCTTTACCTCTAAACATTAAAAATAACATTTTAATTTCATTATTAATTTGTACTTTTCAGTTTAATTCACTGTCTTCTGCAATAGACAGTGATTATTATGATTATTATGATTAAATAATAATATATGTAAGTGTGTAAAATTACACAGAAATAAGAATTTGACTCTGCTGTACACTTGTGAGGTTTGAATCTGTTTGTGGGACTAATACATACAAAACTACTCTGCAAGAAGTGTTATTCATTAAAAATGTATGGCAGAAATAGGAAAACATTGTAATTCACAATAAAAATAAAGATTTTCCTTAGAAATGTCTACTTATGACTTTTTAAGTAAATATAATCATCTAATTTATTAAGTTTGTAAAGAAAATTACTTTTGAGAATTACTATTTTCATTTTATTTTGTAAAAAAGAGTGCCACTTTCCAATTAAATATTTTTTTAAACCAATGAAGAAGTAAACTTCTGACCCAAGTTTTCTACAGTGTAGGGAGGTATGTGTAATTTTGCCCCAGACTTAGCAAAAGAAAAAAAAAGAATAATTTCAATCAAGGCAAGGAAAGATCTGATAGTAAATGAAGGCAATATTTTGATAACTGGTATTATCACTGCCAAATTTGGGCTCTAAGAATATTGATGCAAATTAAATTAAACAGATTTCAGAATTATAAAAAGGAGAAGATCAAATTTGTGTTAAGAATACTAGAGTAACCTTCAGAAACTTAAAAAAATACTAGAGTACTTGGAACATACATTCAATATAGCAGTTGAGTACTAATGTTTGAAAGACAAGCTGCTTATTTCTCTTGGTATCAAAAAACAAGTAAAGATGGTCTTTCAGCAATACAAAATTATTATAAATGCAACAAAAGCCTATGTCCTACCTTATGTGACACATCCTGGGCATTGCCAGAGCTCTGGAATTCACATTTTTTTTCTTTCCAAGCTAAGAGCATTTCATAAACATTCTCTGCATGTTTCTATAAAGTGACTTTTATTTTTGTAGAAAGAAAGCAATGCTGCTTGCTGATGAAAATTAGGAATCAAACTTGTTCTAAGGAAACTACTGCCTTTTATATTAAACTTAGAGATCTTGAGTACTCTAGGTTTCCTTTTTGCATGAATTTTGCTTATTCATATTCCTGCTATCTTTACAGTATAAAGATGATCAAACTAAACAGTAATCCTATTTTCAAAATTTGCTTTTCAACCTGCATCATTTGAATATGTGGCTCTGGACAGAGTTTTTAAAAAGAGGCAGTTAGATTTATCATTCAATATATCCTTCCAGTAGAATCAAAGACACATGAAAATATATTCCAAATCTACAGCATTGCCCCTGTTTTCAAATAAACACATTGAGGGCTTGGCATGGTGACTCACACCTGTAATCCCTGCACTTTGAAAGGCCAAGGCAGGAGGATTGCTTGAGGCCAGGAGTTCAAAACCAGCCTGGGAAACATAGCAAAACCCCATCTCAATTAAAAAAAAAAAAGAAAGAAAAAAAAGGTGGGTGTTGTGGCTGGTTCCTGTAGTCCCAACTGTGAGGCAGGAGGATCTCTTGAGCCTAGGAGTTTGAGACTGTAGTGAGTCATTATCGTACCACTACACTCCAGCCTGCACTTTAGTCTGAGCGACAGAGAGAGAGAGACCTTGTCTCAATATGCATACATACAGTGAAAAAGATAGCATGATGATAGTTACTGTAACAGTTAACATTTATTGGCATTCACTATATGCCAGGCACTGATCTAGGGCCTTTATTTTATTTAATGAATACTGCTCTTTAACATTTAATGAGCTCAATCCCAAAGAATTAAAATTTTAAGTTTAGAGTTTTGTGGTTATAAGACCTGGCATTTAGTGTGTCGTTGGTTTTCTTCTTTCCCTGAAATTTCCCTTATATAAAAACTTCTATGATGCAGTTGACAAACATAAGGAAGCAAGTGTGGATATGAAAGCTATATGATCAGCTTCTAGATCATTAAAGACAGTCATTTTTTATAACATACACCCATTTTGTTGTTGTTGATCTCTTTTCATTAGTGCTTTGTTTTGACACAGAGAGTGGGAGCAACAGCTCGTCCTCCCACAAAAACTCATGACTTCATCTTCTATCACCTCATATTTTGTCACCCCTAAAAGCCACCTTTTTAGAAAACCACACTGTAACCCCCTCAGGCCCATACACCCTTCCACTCTTCCCTGGCTCTCCCTACCTCTTCACTTCTTCAGTCCCATTTTTCCTTGCTAGGCCTTAATAGTCCTTTCACAACGTTGTGTCTCTTCTTACTGAGGTCAATACCTTCCAGCGAAAGACCACTAGCAACAGACTTGTAATTTAAAAAGTTGGATTTATTACTTGAGGCAGCAAAGGGAGAACACACAACATGGGAAACCATGGGCATCTCAGTAAGAGGGTGTTAGAAAGGATTTTCAGGATTTGGGCTTGCTATAGGTGATTTGAGGGAGGATTTAAGGAAGCAAGCTGTTAAACAACCTCCCTAGTTTGCTCGAGACTGAGAGGTATCCTGGGATATGGGGCTTTCGGTGCTAAAACCGGGGAATTCCTGGGTAAACCAGAACAAGTTGGCCACCCTTGCTGGCTTTGTTCTGGACTTGGATGCTGTCAGGAAGTAAGGGTAATTCTGTGATTGAGTTTCTAAATAAATCTTTTTTTATAAGTGGGGAAGACTAGGCCAAGGTTAAAAATGTAATTGGTAAAGAAGCAGTAATCACTCATATTAGCCAGGATGGGGAGATGTTTGGTAATTTTTGTGGCTTGGACACTGTCTATATTTTGTCTGTGTTCAGAAATGATTGTGGAGTAGTTTTGTTTTTGTCTTGATCTATCATGGTCACAGAATGACCTTGTCTAATGTTGATGTTCTGTTAGGTGGTTTATGTTCAACAAGAAATCAGCAAAGTCATAATTAATAGTGCCAAGCCAGGTCCTGGATACCAGGGGCTACTTGTCTCTTTCTCACTGACAATCCACTGTTCCCACTCCCTTACTGGTGTGCAAATAAAGCCCTCCTGCCACGTCCTTTTACATTTCTGTGCCTCCTCATCTCCCTATAGGCTGCCTTCAAGGGCCCCAGTAAGCCTAAGGGATGCTTCCACTGTTTTGCCTCACATAGTTTCATGATGTAAGTAAAGAATGTCCTTAATCCTAGGCCCAGTATATTTACAGCCTCCCTACTAACAAACAGGGATAACTTCAGTCTGAGAAGAGCTCCCATTGAGGAGAAATAGTGTACAGTCTAACACTTGAAGATAAACCCTTAATTCAATGCTTCCCAAATTGCTATTGGATTTCACCTTTGGGTTGTAGCCTACAATTGTTAATATATATATATATCTACATACAAATATATATATGAATGTATGTATGTATACATATATTTTCATATTCTAGCTTACCAGTAAGATTAACAAGATTTTAATTTGGTATTTTGATGAGGTTGAAAATAGAAGGATAAGCTTACCATGTCCTTGAGTAAGTATGTAACTTCCTAGCAATCTTTTCTAAATGCTGCAGAGACAGCCATCCAACTCTATTCCACAGATGCAAGAAAAGTCAGGACTCCTGAGCTATCCAAGCAGAAAATTCAGAGCATATTAAGTACTTGCTTGCTGAGCAGTTTTTGAAAGTGAAATATGCTATTTTTAGGTAAATTGCCTTAAGAAATGCTGAGATTTGAATGCAGTTTATGTCAGCTAAGTCAATAATTTGGGAGGGATAAAATGGTTCTTACTTTTTCTCATTTAGACTGTGTCCAACGAAGTGAATTAGAATGAGGTTTGCAGCTTTTCAGAATCCCCAAAACCCACCAATTCCAGATCAATGAAGTGCATGGAAAGCAAAGGTTTAATTAAAGCAGCAAACTCGCAGGCTTTATAAAAATGTTTTTCTAGAAATGAAAGGGGAAATAAAAGAATAATATATAAATGAAATGAGAAGATAATAAAAGCTCTTTAATAAGGACTTGAACACAGATATATACATAAAGAAGAGCTTAATTCAAGAAAATGAATCGGTTCCACTTCAAATGAACCTAAAATCTGTCTAGTTCTGTGCTTCTCCATGATACCATTGTCTCTATCTTAGACCTCTACAATAGCTTCCTGATTTCCCTTCTACTATTGTTCTTGCCCAAGGCCAGTTCCAGCACTGCAGTCAAAGTGGCATTTTAGAGAAAGTAAATCTCACTCTGTTTAAAATCCTTTCATAGCTTCTCATGACACTCAGGGTAAATTCAAACTTCTTTCTATGCCCTTATCCAGTCTTGAATCACCTGGCTCCTACCTACTACTCTGACCTCATTTCCTCTCACTACCCCTTCTCCCACTCACTGAGCTCTTGCCACATTGGGATACTTTCAGTCCCTCAATTGCACTCAACTTTTCCCTGCCCAAGAACCTGATACATCCCTCATCTTCATTCCCACATTTTATTAAACATAACGTCCTGTTGATTTTACCTCCAGGCATTTCTTAAATCCATTCACTTTTCTATATCTGCTGCTTTCATCCAAGCCCAGGCCAACATCATCTCTCACCGGACCATGCAATAGCCCAGCTAGTCTCCCTACTATTCTTGTGGAGTCTGTCTTCCACATAGCAGGCGGAGTAATTCCATAGAAAATGTAATTCAGTCCCAATAGAACAAAATCCAGAATTTGAGCCCAGACCTACAAGGTCCTATATAATCAGACTTCATCCTCCACCCTTCTCTTCCACATTACCATGCCTCAGCCGCTCTGGTCTTCTTTCTGTTCCTTAAGCAAGAGAGGTATGTACAAGGTTTTGTATTTGCTGCTTCCTCAGGCTTAGTTACTTCTCCTTCATTTTTTCACATAACGCTGCCTCCAAAATATAATCACGTCTATTATCACCAGTCTAGTGCAGGCCAATACCAGCTTTCACACTGACTACTATGAATAGCCTCTAAACTGGACTTTCTGCTTCTACTCTTGCTACCTACCCCATATATTCTCTACACAGCAGCCAAAGTGATCTCAAAATATAGGTCAATCACATTATTCCTCTTCTCAAAATCCCCTAGTGTCTTTTTCATAAAAACTAATCTAAATTTTAATCATGCCTAAAAGGATGTGCATGATCTGGCTTCTGCCTACCTCTCTAACCTAACAGTCCACTTTCCCTCTCCCTCAGAATGCTTCAGCCATTCTGAAGTTCAGACACTCTCTCCAACACATGAAGCTTTTTCTGCATGAGACACTTTTTGCTTGACTTTCTTCCTCTCACAGCCATCACTATCACACATAACAGGTCTTCCAAATCCAGTTTAAATGTCTCTTCTCCTAAGGGGTCTTCCTTCACCTCACACACATTATTTCCCATCAAAACCTTCTGCTTGTTTTTGTTTAAATATGTTATAATGTGTAATTTATTTTGTTATTTACTTAATATCTATTTCTCCCACTAGATTGTAAGTTTCAGGAGGACAGAGACCATGTCTGTCATGCTTGCCATTGTATCCATTCTGCTGAGCATAGTGCATGGTCTTCATTAGTTGCTGAATAAATGAAAGTTTAAGAACCTAGAAAGCAATTCCTTTTTATATATGAAAAGATGGACAAATTTAAATGAAATTGATTAGGTAAATCCAGCAAACCATTGCATTTTAAAATTATTTTTATTTTGACTGATACCAGTAATAAATACTTTGTCCTTACAAAAATACTAACAATATAATTAAAGTCTCCCCAAGACTACCATCTCCAATCCCAGCTCCCTCCCAAGAGATAACTATTGCTATTCATTCAATATGTAACCTTTCGGAATTTTTCTATACATAGAAAATACATGGTCAATTTGTGTTTCATTTTTAACAGTAACAAAGTTCATCTGTAGCTTGCTTTAGCCACTCAACAATAGAAACTGGAGTTATTTCCATGGCAGTAACTTTCTATTTAATTCTAATTCATTCTTTTAACTATTACATAATATTAATATTGCCCACATAAACATAATTTATTTAACCACTCCCCCCATTAATGGACATTTGGGTTGTTTTCAATGCTGCTCTTTTACAAATAATACTTCAATGAACATAATTATTTGCTGACACCTAAGAAAGCTATTGTTATTGATCTTGTTTTTGACCACCCTTTTGAACTCCTATTAATTTTAATAATTTGTCCATTGATTCTCTTGAATTTTCAAGATTATCATTTCCTGTACAAAATTTTGTGCCTCTTCTTTTATACTAATTATATGTCTTAATTCTTTCCAATGGTCTTATTCCATTGGTTAAGGTTACAATGGCTGTCATAATATACATCCTGGACTTGTTCCTGACTTTAGTAAAAAGTGCTCCCACTCTTCTACCATTAAGTATGTTATTTGACAGAAGTTTCTGGGAGATTTTTTAAAAATCAAGTTTCAGTATTTCAGAAAGGCATTCAAATCTTGTTATTCTTATTGGTAAGCTATTATATCAATATATATGTACATATACATACATGCATATGTTTTTGTTTTGATAGACATAAGTATGTTCAGCATTGTAGGATATGACCCAAAGGGGAATTACAATAGTTTACCGTCAGCTTAGGAGAAATAATAAAGTGGTACATAACAACAATAGGTAATCTCAAAAAATTAGGTTTAGAAAAAAAAAGAAACAATACATAGAAGGGACAATTTTGCCGGGCTCGGTGGCTCAGCCTGTAATCCCGCGCCTTTGGGAGGCTGAGGTGAGTGGATTGCCTGAGCCCGCGAGTTCGAGACCCGCCTGGGCAAGCGAGACCTCATCTCTACAATAAATCAAAAAATTAGCCGGGCGTGGTAGCGCGTGCCTGTAGTTCCAGCTACTTGGAAGGCTGAGGCGGAAGATCGCCGGAGCCCAGCAGGTCGAGGCTGCGGTGGCCAGGAGCGGCCACTGCACTCCAGTCTGGGCGACAGAGTGAGACTCCAACTCACAAAAAATAAATAAATAAATTGTCCCTAGGTTTGGGCTCCTCCTCTCTATTGACTCTAATAATGGTCCTGCCTTTACCTCGTCCATAGTGCAGCTGGTTAGTAAAGCACTAAACATAAACTGGAAATTACATTGTGCTTACTGACCACAGAGTCTGGACAGGCAGACTACAGAAACCAAACTCTAAAATCTACCTTAACCAAATTAATAATAGAAATCGGTGAAAAATGGGTAAGCCTTTTGCCTTTGGCTCTCCTTTGGACCTGATACACCCCATATACGGCTGGGTTTACCTTATATAAAATCATGCTTGGAAGACTCCCTCCTCTGTTGCCTTGGTTGCGGGATCCCATCCTAGAAAAAATAACTAATCAATCTCTGTTAAAGTATCTTCAGTCCCTCCAGCAGGTTCAGGCTGCTGTCCACTATGGCATCCGTGCTGTTTTGCCCACTCCGTCTTCCACAACTTGTCATCCGTTCCAGCCCAGAGATCTGGTTTCCATCAAGAAATTCCAGAAAAAAGGACTAACTCCCGCCTGGAAGGATCCCTTTATGGTCATCATCACCACTCCAAGAGCACTCAAAGTTGACGGGATACTGACCTGGATTCATCATACTCGAGTCAAGAGAAAAAAATATTGGTTCCAATCCTTGTTTAACTGGAACTCCTGATTAACAACTCTCATCATCAGTTTGGCTGGTCCACTTATCCTCCTTGTCCTCGGTTTGCTTATAAAGCCTTGTATATTCAATTGGTTTATCAATTTCATCAAACAATGAGTCAATTCTGTGAAACTTATGCATGTAAAAACCTATTATAATTCCATACCCATGACCAATGAGTCAACAAATTGACTCATGTACAACTAAAAGGGGGGAATGAAATAGCTAATGAAATATGTAAAATAATTGCAATAGTTTGCTTGACATACATAACTCCATTTTGTTAAAATCCTCCATCTTAGCTGTCTACCTGACCTCTCCCAGTGTGTACGTGTGATTCTTGTAACGTTCCCATGACCACAGACCCACAGCCTTGTTCCCCTGAGCTGTTCACACTGACCGTTCTTGCTGACCGTTTGAAAACTCCCTATCCACAAGTTCCGTGTAATTGTATGCTTTGTTAACTGAAATCCAAGAGATTGTTCCTTTTATTTTTAGCTCCTTATACCCTTACCCCCTGCTGTGTAGCCCACTTGTGGATTTGGCCTTATAAGCTTCTTGCTGATTCCACTCAGTGTCTAGAGCTTTCTTGGTATAAGCCTACTCTTGACTACGTGCTATTAAAGGACTCAAAATTCAAACCCAGTGTGCTGGTGATTCTCCTTTCTCGTGGTTTGGCTATAACAACTTGAGCCCAGGAGTCCCAGGATGTGATGAGCCATGACTGTGCCCCTCCACTCCAGCCTGGGTGACAGATTGAGACCCTGACTTAAAAAAAAAAAAAGTGTTTCTGCTCTAAGATGTTACATTTTTAAACAAAAATAAATCTAATCAGGTCACTCCTCTACTTTAAACTCTTAAGTAGTCTAGCACACTTTATAAAGTCTGAGTATTTTCATCACATCCCAGGTCCTCTATAATATAGTTGGATGCCCAAAGTTTGAGGGTCTTCCTCCCCATACCATGTTGTTCTCACTGCCTCTGGCTTTTCTCTTTGCTTGGGCTGTCTCTCACCCCAACTTTTGACTGGTTAGTTCAATTATTCAAGTAATAATTTTCTGCTAGTACTTTAGTCCTTCAAGTTGTCAAATTATTTTGAACATCAAAATAACTTACCTGAGAAACTAAAAAAAAAAACTTGATAGTTTGACTTCATTATAGACCTACTGCAATATAATTTCCAGAGGTGGGATCAGCAAATCTGCATATTATTTTGTATACAGATTTGTCTGTATGTGACAAAGATCCAAAATGATAATGGCTCTGTAGTGAATTTCTATAATTTCATGTTGCCTTGACATCCGTTTTGAATGTAAGTTGGACATTTTCATACCAGAAGCAAGGCTCAGTCATCCTTTCCAGTTTTCTGCCTCTTCCCAGTTCCTCACTGTGGTTGATCCAGATATCTGCCTTATACATACAACCACCTCCTGGTGACCACCTCCCAATGGGGCAGCTAGATACCACCTACTTGACTCACTCCTCCACCTGTCCCTATACCCTGCATTGACTGCCCAGGCTGCTGTGACCACTTCTCAGTCACATCATGGCTCCATGGAACTCCTGCCTGATTGCTCTAAACCCACCAATTGGAATTCCCCAAGGGAAACCTGCTTGGGTAACACCCCGGATCCCAGTAAAGGCTTTGGCCCACAGGCTTCTCTCTCTCTCTCTCTCTTCTTTTTTGAGTTGAGGTCTCATTCTGTCACCCAGGCTGGAGTGCAGTGGCCCAGTCACGGCTCATCACAGCCTTGATCTCCTGGGCTCAGGCAGTCCTTCCACCTGAGCCTCCTGAGTAGCTGGGACTACAAGCACACACCACCACACCTGGCTAATTAAAAAAATTTTTTTGTAGATATGAGGTCTCGCTATGTTGTCTAGGCTGGTCCTGAACTCCTAGACTCAAGCAATCCTCCCACCATGGCCTTCCAAAGTGCTAGGATTATAGGCATGAGCCATCATGCCCGGCTAGTCTTTCACGCTTATTCTCCATTTTCTGGTTAAGCATCCTGCTGACTCTAGACTTCCTGTCAGCCCTTTTGGATATTCCTTTTCTCTCATAGATCTGTGAGTAATGAAATGCGTTTATTATTTAATGTGTTTTGTTGTGTTTTTTGTCTACCTCCTCTGAGTCTTACCTGACACACCCAAATCCAACTTTCCTCCCAGCCAAGGCTGTCCTAGAGAGCGACTCTCTTGGTAGAAATAGACTGGACACAAGTCAAATAAGAGCCACAAGGGTGTTTGCCAGTATAAACAAGTTTCCTATGAGAGGGGCACTTGGTCACAGGCTGGGCACTTGGCATTCGGCCGTCCACCAGGATAAAGAAATTTCCCATGAAAAACACACTGTAAACACCCACACATCAGCTCCTGTGGCGCCCCATCAGGGCAAGGCCAGAATTTATAAACACTCTCCAGAGAGAGACCTCAAAGACCCAATGAGAGGAAATCACAGCAGGCTCAAACAAGATGGATGCTTATTTCTCTCACATAAAAGTCAAAGATGACACAACAGCTCTGCTCTGGAATCTGTTAGGGGGCAAGACTCCTTCCACATTGTTGCTCTGCTGTGCGAGGAAACTGCTCTCCTCTGCGTGGCTCACGATGGCACACCACAGGGTCTGCATTCCAGCCCATGGAAGAGAAGAGGGGCAAAGAGAGGGCATACATCTTCCATTGATGTGCACTACTCAGAAGTTGTAGACATTGCTTCCCTTCGCATCCCACTGGCTAGAACTTAGTCCACCTAGCTGCAAGGGAGCTGGAAAATGTCTTTACTCAAAGTTCTATTTTTTAAGAAGAGGAAGCCGGGCTCGGTGGCTCAGCCTGTAATCCCGCGCTTTGGGAGGCTGAGGCGAGTGGATTGCCTGAGCCCGCGGGTTCGAGACCCGCCTGGGCAACTTGGCAAGACCTCATCTCTTCAATAAATAAAAAAAAAATTAGCCGGTCGTGGTAGCGGGCACCTGTAGTTCCAGCGACTTGGAAGGCTGAGGCAGAAGGATCGCCGGAGCCCAGCAGGTTGAGGCTGCGGTGGCCGGGATAGTCTGGGTTACAGAGTGAGACTCCAACTCAAAAAAAAAAAAAAAAAAAGGAAGCCGGGCTCGGTGGCTCAGCCTGTAATCCTGTGCTTTGGGAGGTTGAGGCGAGTGGATTGCCTGAGCCCGCGGGTTCGAGACCCGCCTGGGCAACTTGGCGGGACCTCATCTCTACAATAAATCAAAAAATCAGCGAGCATGGTAGCGCATGCCTGTAATTCCGGCTACTGGGAAGGCTGAGGCGGAAGGATCGCTGGAGCCCAGCAGGTCGAGGCTGCAGTGGCCAGGAGCAGCCACTGCACTCCAGTCTGGGTAACAGAGTGAGACTCCAACTCAAAAAAAAAAAAAAAAAAAAAGAGGAGAAAGGATTTGGGGGACAACCAGTAGTGTCAACTACAGTGTGTTTAAAAATCAGTGTTGGGAAACCCTGGGAGCTTCTTAGAGTTATCTCAAACAATGTAAAGACTGTATTATTTTAGAATTATCTCTATTTGATGGCCTTCAGCATGGTGAATGGTCTCCTTAATGGTGGGAAACATATTTGTATTTCTGAGCCTGATAATTGTCTGGTTCATAATAGATGCTTAATAGGCTTTTGCCAAAGGAATTGTCTGATGAGTTCTTATATCCCATAGGCATAATATAGATTTTAAAATTTCTTTTTAAGTGATTACCAAATTTATCTAATAGTTTACTTGCCCTAAACTACATCATTTAAAATGTTCTCTCATCTCTCTCTCTATTTTCTTAAACCAAATTTTAACTATAAAGATATAATAGTACTGGGCACTTCTTATTGAGCTAACCCCCCCACAAACGTTACCTCCTCTAATTTGAAGAACAATAAACTTGTGAGTTAGGGGGCCAGGCGGAATGGCTCACACCTGTAATCCCAGCAGTTTGGGAGGCTGAGGCAGGTGGATTGCTTGAGCTCAGAAGTTTGAGATCAGCCTGGGCAACATAATGAAACCTTGTCTCTACAAAAAATAAAAAAATTAGCCAGATGTGGTGGGGCACACCTGTAGTCCAGCTACTCAGGATGCTATGGTGAAAGGATTGCCTGAGTCCATGCGGTCAAGGCTACAGTGAGCCGTGAGCATCGTGATCATTGATCATGTCACTGCACTTCAGCCTGGGCAACAGATTGAGATCCTGACTCAAAAAACAAACAAACATACAAACAATCAAAAAAACAACCTGTGATTTAGATATTTTTAGCAACCCCACATTAGATGTGAAGTAATATTTTCAAGGTCACGCAGCCAGTAAGTGGTGAAGCACTAACTCATGTTAATCATGAAACCATTCTGTCTGTTGAGAAGTTGTTGGTTTCCAGTTATATGTTTTTCTTTTAATTAAACGTAACCCCTGAGTTTCCCCAATTTTGACATAAATTTTAATAATTATACTTCAGTGTATACTAATTTGATGTTTAAGAGGTCTGTCTGTCACTTCCTAGCATGAAAGCAATTCACAAAAGATATTTAATTTAATACTCAGATGATCAACTTCTCATTGAAAGCCCTGACACTCTCTTTTCTTGACTCTGAGCAATATTTTCAGATTCAGTTTCCAGCAAATGATTAATTAATTAATAATTAATATTCATGAACTCTTTGGCGTGCCAGACACTGAGCTAAATCAAAGCAGGTATTACTGGGATAAGCCAGACAGACAATTCCACTGTCAAGGAATTTACATTCTGGAGAGGGAGACAAATAATGCAACAAATATATATATAATTTATTTATATATATTAAATATAAATATATATGAATACAAATATATATATGAATACAAATTATATATATATATATATGTGTGTGTGTTCATATAAAGGTAAGTGCTGTAGCCGGGCTCGGTGGCTCAGCCTGTAATCCCGTGCTTTGGGAGGCTGAGGTGAGTGGATTGCCTGAGCCTGCTGGTTCAAGACCCGCCTGGGCAACTTGACGAGACCTCATCTCTACAATAAGTCAAAAAATTAGTCAGGCGTGGTAGCGGGCGCCTGTAGTTCCAGCTACTTGTAAGGCTGAGGCGGAAGGATTGCCGGAGCCCAGCAGGTTGAGGCTGCAGTGGCCCGGAGCGTGCCACTGCACTCCAGTCTCGGCGACAGAGTGAGACTCAACTAAAAAAAAAAGGTAAGTGCTGTAAAAATGTAAAACAGAGTGATTTTGTAGGCAATGATTGAGAGTGGAAAGGCTAGTATAAATAAGATGGTCAGGGAAGGGCTCTCTAAGGAGGTGGCACTTGGGGAGGGACCTGAAGGCTGAGTAAGTCTTCCATGCAAAGGCCAGGAAGAACCTTCCAGCCAGAAGGAAAAGCGAGTGCAAAGACCCTGTGATGGGAACAGAAAGTATTTGGCAGGCAAGGAAATACAGTGTAGGGATACATTGGAGAGAGAGGTAGGGACCATATTCCAAAAGCCAGAATAAAACATTTGAATTTTATTGTAAGAGAAGGGGGAAGCCATTGGAGGGGTTAAATGGGGTTAGAACACGGTCTGTTTTGAATTCTTAGAAAGTAATTTTGGTTTCTGTGTGGAGAATAGATTATAAGGGAGCAAAGTGGAAGCAGGGCTTGGCAGCTCTTCAGTAATTTAACCATAGGATTCCCATGTGTCCCTGCCATGTCACTCTTTGGTCCATACCCCAAAGAATTGAGGACACGTGTTCAACCAAAAGCCTGTACACACACGTTCATAGCAGCATTAATCACAGTAGTTAAAAGGTGGAAGTAATGAAAGTAATAAAAGGTGGAAGATGAATGGACAAGCAAATGTGAGGTATCCATACAATGGAATATCATTTAGCAATAAAAAGTGTGATACTGATACATCCTACATCGTGGATGGATCTTGAAAACATTATGCTAAGAGAAATAAGCCAGTCACAAAGGCTTCTTTTGAATATGATGGTATGATTCCATTTCCATGGAATATCCAGCATTGGAAAAATCATAGGGATAGAAAGATTTGTGACTGGGCTTGGAAGGAATGGGTATTGATGCTTGATAAATATGGTATTTCCATCTGAAGTGATAAGAAATTTCTAGAACTAGAGAGTAGTGATGGGTGCATGACAGTGTGAATGTATGTAATGCCACTGAATCATAAACTTTAAAGTGGCTGAATTGGTAAGTTTTATGTTATGTATATTTTAACCACAATTATAATAATAATGAAAGAATTACTCAATGGCTTGTTGAAAATGCACCTTCTTGGGTCTCTTCTCTAGGGATAATGATCCAGCAGATCTGGGGAATCCTAGGGATCTGCCATTAAAAAGAAAAGGAAAGTAGGGAGGCTAGGGAGGAGGCTATGACACTAGTCTGGGTAGGCAGGAGAATGGTGATAGTGGAAGTTAGGTTTATAAAGACATGGGACCTATTTTAG
Source organism: Tarsius wallacei (assembly GCA_963574415.1). Taxonomy (NCBI): domain Eukaryota; kingdom Metazoa; phylum Chordata; class Mammalia; order Primates; family Tarsiidae; genus Tarsius; species Tarsius wallacei. The sequence continues at coordinate 18,833 of CAUYQG010016788.1, forward strand.
AGGTAGAGTCAACAGATCATACTCACAATTTGAATGTGGAGATAAGGTAAAAGAAGAACCAGAGATGGCGTGTAGGTTCTTGGCTTCAGTGTGTGGTTGGGGTATGGTGGCATTTAGAAAGCTGAGGATTTCCAGGAGAGCAATAAGTTTGGGAAAAATAAAGAGTTTTGTGTCTAGTTAAGAAAAATAATCTTTTGTTTTTGTTTTTGGAGAGGATGCCCATTGCAGAGACTGCTGAGTGCCTACCATTCTCCATTTCTTTAATAATAGAAAGCTGTTTTTATTTGGAGTGGTAAAGTGCCCAGCTAAAAGCCAACATTCTTAGTTTCTTTTGTAGCCATCTCTTCCTGCTCATCTAGAAGTGAGCTCCACACACGTTATGTGAATGTGCATAACCTTAAGTTTTGAAATTACATGGTAAGAAAAAGAGAAGAGGCCTGAACCCTAAATAACTGCTGTGCCAGTTCTAGCCTTTTACACCAGAGAAGGAACCTACATTGTCTCATCAGTCATTGGAACTCTGTTACTAGTAGCTGAAAACAATTCCTATCTGGTACATGCCAATTCTAGAAAAAAATCATTTCGCTATAATTTCTAAAGTTTGTTCCTTCATTCTCATTATTCTCCAAGCAGAATATTGAAGAGGTTGCCCAGAAGTAATTTATCCACAGTATACAAATTCAGTGTATTAAAACATATTTTCTGAATCCGCTTTTGGCCCCATTATTCCTAACCCACATGTGTCAGCAATATGAAACAAGCAATTGTATTTTTAGTGTGTCACTTTTATGCTATCTCCTAAGTTTTGACGTTCTAAGCATCAGGCCTTCAACATTAGCTAAAGCTGATAACATTGAAGAGGTTGATTACAGTTCTCTGGGTGCCAAGAATAAATGCTGGTTTCTTTCCTACAGTTGAGAGTATAAATCCTTCAGTGCAAATGGAAACATTGTTGGATTCTCTAGATATACTCCTTGCACACATAACAGAGAATCTGGTAGGGACTGACATTGAGTTATTTTTTTTTTTTAAGCTCTAAAAATGGCGATTTAAAAAGTTACGAGCATTATATATAGATACTTTTTTGGAGAAAACTCAAGAAAGTATTAATGGTGGTTACTTCTCAGCAGTGGGAATGGAGGTCTAGAGTGAGGATGGGAGACTTTCTTTTTGCTTTCTAGATGACATTTAAAAAAATCACTATCAACTCCTTGCATAGTGAATGGTTAAGAGTAACAGTTCTGGAGCCCAGTGTTCCTAGGAAAGTTTATTTTATTTACCAAATGCTTATATAGCAACTAATACCAGGCACTGTTCCGAGCACTTTAAAAACTCATCTGTGCCTCAGAATAATCCCACAGGATGAGAATTACTACTGTTACCCCCATTTCACAGATGAGGAAACCAAGGGGCACAGTCAGATAACTACCTTGCTCAAAGATATATAGCTAGTAAAAACCACCAAAGCAAGATGCAAACCCAAGCATTCTAGCATCAGAGCCCTTACTTGTAAATGTGATTCTGTGCTGTCATGCCAAAGTATTTAGTCTGTCTGTGCCTCACTTCTCCTTAAAATGAGAATAATAACAACAGGCCAGGCACAGTGACTCTTGTCTATAATCCCAGTGCTTTGGGAGGCTGGGACGGGAGGATCGCTTGAGGATGGCAGTTCAAGACCAGCCTGGACAACACAGCGAGACCTGTTTTTACAAAAAAAAATTAAAAATAGCCAGGAGGCATACCTGTTGTCCCAGCTACTTGGGAGGCTAAGGCGAGAGGATGGCCCAGGAGTTTGAGGCTGCAGTAAGCTATGCTCACACCACTGCACTCCAACCAGGGTGATAGAGTGGACCCTGCCTCTAAAAAAACACACAACAGCTTGGGCAATATAGTGAGGCCTCGTTAAAAAAAAAACAAAAACAAAAACACACACACACACAAAACAGTAGTCATACCTACCTCCTGGAGTTGTTGTAAAGATTAAATGAGTTAATTAATGCAGAAGAATGCTGTCCGATATGTGGTAATCCCTCAATAAATGCTAGTTATCATCATTATTACTTTGATTTCAAAAAAAGAAGCAGCTTCTGTTATTTAGGAAAGGCCATCTTGGTGAGCCCTTTTGCTTTTGGCTAGTATAAGGCAAGGATAAGTCCAGTGTTTGTAGGAAATTGTCTTGATCTCTTTCCAAGGCTGAGGATGAAAGATGCTACTGGACCAGGTGGGAGGGGTGAGCCAGTTCCTAGCACCTGGAATCTAAGTCTGCGTTTGGAGCTGTGCTCCTCAGAATAACTGAGTTGGTGTGTCTCACAATCTGAAGGAGTCTAAGAGGCCAGATTGGAGGCTCCCATTAGAGGGTGACAATCTCCTGAAGGTCACGGACTGCAGAGGCCTAAATGTGGTAACCAAGATGGAGACCGGATATGAAAGTCCAGTTAATTGTCAAATTCAACACAGAAACCAGCAGTCTTCTGTCACATGCCAGCACCCGGCCTCCCATCCCAGCCTAGAGAGGCAACCTTTCTAGATTCCGTTGGCCATTTCTTCTCCGATTTACCTTCATATTTAGAAATATATATCTGTGCTGCTATTTCTTATCTTTTCCATTATAGACATTATTCCTGACTTCCTACTATGAAGGGTAAGGATTTCATAATCTCTCCTGATTTCCTTTGTCATCTTTTTTTTTTTTTGAGTCGGAGTCTTACTCCGTTGCCCAGGCTGGAGTGCCATGGCACGCTCACAGCCACCCCAGCGCTGGCCTGCTGGACTCCGGCGATCCTTCCGCCTCAGCCTTCCAAGTAGCTTGAACTACAGGCGTATGCTACCATGCCCAGCTAATTTTTTATTTATTGTAGAGACGGGGTCTCACCAAGTTGCCCGGGCTGGTCTCGAACCCGCAGGCTCAGGCAATCCACTCGTCTCGGCCTCCCAAGGTGCTGGCCGCTGAGCTACTGAGCCTGGCCTACCTTTCCTTCTTGTGTAAGTTTTTGTTCTCCTCAGAGTGAATAATTCCTTTATTGTACTTTATTATAATTTTCCACATACTTGTCTTAGTATGTTTGAGCTGCTATAACAAAATACAAAGACCAGGTGGCTGATAGACAACAGAAATTTATTTCTCACAGTTCTGGAGATTGGAAGTCCAAGATTAAGGCACCAGCAGATTCGATGTCTGGTGAGAGTGCCCGCTTCCTCATGGATGACCATCTGCTCATGTGGCTGAAGGGAGTAGCTAGCTCTCTGGGGTCTCTTGTATAAGCACTGATTCTCTTCAGAAGGGCAGAGCCCTCATGACCTAACCACCTTTCACCTCTCAAAGGCCCACCCTCTTAGCACCATCACATTGGGGATTAGGTTTCAATATATGAGTTCTGGAGGGACACAAGCATTCAGACCACAGCAATACTCATTACGAGTTATGCCTGCACCAACAACTTCTCAGCAAAATCTTCACATTAAAGAACAACAGGCAATTTACTACCCCCTCAGTCCTCCATCCCCTGCCTCACACCTCCTGCAGTCAACTGTATTTTCCATAATTGGTCACAGCAATATTTCTTTTCCCACATGCTCTTCCAGAATCGTATCATTCCACATTAAATGCAGAATCTATTCTTCTTCCTTTGAACCTTGACAGGACTTTGTGATGTTTTGACAAATAGACTGTGGTGGAAATGACACTGTGATTTTTGAGGCTGGGACATGAAAGATGCCTTGTCTGCTGCCTGCTGTCTGTCTCGTTCTTAGGGCTCTTAACCTTAGAACCCAGTCGCTGCTGCAAGAAAGCTCAAGCTAGCCAGCATGGACAGAACACACAGTGAGGAAACGAGGCCCCCAACTGACAGCCAGTGTCACCACCATGTGGGGAGCAGCCCCATGGAGAGCTCCACATGATAAGTAATTGAGGGCTCATGCTAGTAGTCACAGGAATGAGTATATCTTTCAAGCTCCTGCCAAGCCTTCAAATCACTGCAGTCTCCACTTTACTGCACCCTCGTGAAGACTAAACCAGAAGCTGCTGTCTGATTTTTGACCCTCAGTAACTATGTGAGATAATATGTGTTTGGTGTTTTAAACTGCTAGCTTTTGGGGTGTCATTTGTTATGCAGCAACAGTTAACTGATACAACTTCCTACCCTGCTTCACATCATCTTGCTTCAGTCTGAGCAGGCTGCACCCTAGACCTGCTGTACACTCTGGATCATCCTTCACATTCACCAGGAATTCTTTTTCCTTTTTCTTACTTTCACTGCTTCCGGGACCTCCTATTATTTATTTTTTTTCTTTACAGTTTTAATTTTCCTTTTTTAGCAGAGCACACTGTCTAGTAGCATCCTTCAAAAGAGTGCATTGGTGAAATATACTTGAGAGATTGCATGATTAGGCCAGGCATGGTGGCTCACACCTGTAATCCCAGTACTTTGGAAGGCCAAAGCAGGAGGATTGCTTGAGCCCAGGAGTTAGAGACCAGCATGGGCGATGTAGTGAGACCTCATCTTTCCAAAAAATAAAAAAAATTAGCCAGGCATGGTGGAGCACGCCTGTAGTCCCAGCTACTCAGAAGGCTGAGGTGGAAAGATCGCCTGAGCCCAGGATGTTGAGGCTGCATTGAGTCACAATTTTACCACTGTCCTCCAGCCTGGGCAACAGAGACCCTAACTCGAAATAAGAAAAAAATAAGAATGTATTTATTCTGCCATTACACTTAATTGTAAGATGTCAGGGTCTACAATTTTAGGTTGAAATGATCTTTTCACTTAAGAAATGGAAAGTATTGCTTCATTTTTCATCTAGCTTCCTATGCTGCTACAAAATATGAGTCTTTATATGTGGCTTTTTGTTTCTCCTCTCCTCTTCTCCAATTTTAGAAGGAATTGTCGGTGATGGTTAAGCATGCAGATTCTAGAATGAGACTTCCTAGATTCAAATATCCGTTCCAACAATCATTGGCTGTGTGACTCTGGGAAAATTGTTTAACCTCTCAGTGCTTCAGTTTCATTATCTGTAAAGTGAGGATAACAATAATATCTACCTCATAGAGTTGTTGTGAGGGTCAAATGATCCCCTACCTCTCTGTGTTCCTCCGGATCCATTGATGAAGATCCTTCTCAGATGGGTCAGGGCTGTAGACTGTTTCTGGAGGGGGTCTTGAATGATGTGGGCAAGCTTTATCTGTAGAAGAACAAATGGTGAATATTTTTTTATTTTGAGGACTATATAGTCTGTCACAGCCATTCAACTCTGCTGTTGTGCGAAAGCCACCATAGAAAAAAATGTAAGTGAATGGGCCTGGCTGTGTTTTAATAACATTTTATTTATATAGCGGCAGGCAGATTTGACTCTCTGGCCATAGGTTCCATACCAGATGGAACAATCTCCCTTTTGAGCTTATTTTATAACCCTCTTAGAGGTTTAGAGACGCCCCCTAGTGGAAGCATCTCAGCCTAGAAAGTGACTACTGCACATTATAACTTCCACACAATGCTTAAGGTGGGTCCAACAGTTCTATTGTGTAAAAGGCAGGGTTTCATACTGCAACATTAATGAACTAACCTGGATAAACTTTTTTTTGGATAGGTTGATAATTTCTTTTTTTATTTTAAATTTTTTATTTTAAAGATGTGGGGTACAATTCAGGGTTAGGTATTCAAATGTTCATTATGTTCATTATGCAGGTACCCTTGTTGATGAGGTGTGCCCCCTCACTACTGCCAATTCCGCCCCCCACCCAGGTGAACTTTTTGAGATGATGGGAGCCAGCTGTCAAATATCTTATCCCTGGATTTGCATTATCATGGGCCACATAGTCCCACGCTGCCGAAACCAATGGAGAAAATGCTTGACTCGTTCTCTATAATATTTCCATACAAATAAGAATAGCCATGCTTTGGCACTTTTGTTCATTAATTCAGGTCGAGTGGCATGCTGGGAAATCATAGATGAAAATCACTACGTCACCCTCAAAGATCTGAGTAAGCAAGCAATTTAGTTAGTTTACCTATGTCACAGTAAAGTCCTTTTTGCCAATCAAGTTAGCAAAGACTAAAAAGCAAAACAAAAGATGCAATCAATGCTTTTTAGGATGTGATGAAAAGGGCACTTTGTAGATTTCTGATGTCAGATGAATTAGAATCCAGTCTGGGTTATGTTGTTATCTTATGTTGTTATATTCATCCCAGCTCTGTTTTCTGCTCTGGCCCTGCGTGGGTGGGTAGGTGGGGAGCAGTTTCCTCCTTGTTCCCCATTAACTCTTTTTTTTAAAGATTTTATTTATGTATGTATTTACTTATGTATTTTAGAGATAGGGTCTCGTTATGAAGCCCGGGCTGATCTTGAACTTGTGAGCTCAAGTAATCCTCCTGTCTCAGTCTCCTGAGTAGCTGGGACTACAGGTGACTCAGCTGACTCTTGGGGAAGGCTGCCTCAAGTAAACTGACAACAAAAGTGCCTCCCAAGCCTCAGGGGCCAAGAGAACTCATATATGCCCCTTTCCCTTTGCCTGTTATTTCTTGTCCATCTTTACCTGATGCGCAAGACCGTTGGTAGCTGGAAGAGCCTCCTAAAACTCTTATTATTATTATTATTATTTTTGAGTTGGAGTCTCACTCTGTCACCCAGGCTGGAGTGCAGTGGCACACTCTTGGCCACCTCAGCCTCGACCCGCTGGGCTTAAGTGATACTTCCACCTCAACCTTCCAAGTAGCTGGAACCACAGGCATGAGTCACCATGTCCAGCTGGGTTTTTAATTTATTGTAGAGACGAGATCTTACCATATTGCTCAGGCTGGTCTCAAGCCTCTGAGCTCAGGCAATTCTCTCACCTCTGCCTCCCAAAGTGCTGGGATTACAGGCATGAACCACTGCGCCCAGCTTAAGCCTCCTAAAACTCTTAACCAAGAACTGCTCCTGCTCTTGGATATTCACCTACTTACCCAGTTACTGCACCACAGCAACCCTCACCATGCTCTTACTTTCCCACGCTGTCAGTCCATTTACTCCCAGTCTACATCTCCATCCATCATCAACAGTGCCCAGTTGATTTTCTTTGCCCCTTCCATCAACCAAGAGCACTTGTTCATTCTGCCACTACCATTTTGCTAGTGTTAGTTAACATTTAGCTATTTCAGTTTATTATCTTCATCTAAAATTTTCTTTTCTTTTCTTTTCTTTGAGTTGGAGTCTCACTCTGTCACCCAGGCTGGAGTGCAGTGGCACACTCACAGCCACCACAGCCTTGACCTGCTGGGCTCAGGTGATTCTTCCATCTCAGCCTCCTGAGTAGCTAGGACTACAGTTAAGCGCCACCATGCCCAGCTAATTTTCTTTTTTTTTTTTTTTTGAGTTGGAGTCTCACTCTGATGCCCAGTCTGGAGTGCAGTGGCATGCTCATGGCCACCACAGTCTCCACCTGCTGATTTAGGCGATCCTTCCACCTCAGTCTTCCAAGTAGCTGGAAATATAGGCATGCACCACCACACCCAGCTAATTTTTAGTTTTATTGTAGAGACGGGGTCTCTCCAAGTTGCCCAGGCTGGTCTTGAGCCCCTGGGCTCAAGAAGTCCTCTCGCCTCCACCTCCCAAAGTGCTGGAGTTACAGATGTGAACCACTGCACCCGGCCTAAAATTTTCAAATGCATCAGTGCTCCTTGTAAAAATTAAAGTAACTCAGAAGTACATAAAGTAAAAAGATGAGAATCCTTCCCCCACTCAACTCATCTGGTCCTCAGAAATAACCACTGCTGGTAGTTTTGTGCTCATCCTTCCAGAACTGTTTTTCAAAATGCAATTTACTCTAATGGGGCTTTAGCGCACATGTGCATAATTTATAGAAAATGGTGGCTTAAGGGAATCACATCTCTGGGAATTGGACTGATTTGATCTTGATCTTATATAACTTTGCAGCATTTTAACATTGGCTACACTGTTTTTGAGACTAGGATTCTCCTAGGCTTCCTGGCCACCACTCTCTGGCTGGTCTTTCTCGTTGGAGGTGTTCTTTCATCTGCTCCTCCCCTTAAAAGTTGGCGTTCCTCATAGCTCTGTTCTCATCTCCCTTGGTTGATGGGACACAGAACAAGATACCTTCTTCTCCAGATGTGCAAACCACATCTGCTATTGAAGTGTGTGCAAAGCTAAGGTTGAGAGGAAACAAGGGTGACTGGAAGTCCAACTTAAGACATACAAGCAAATTCTCTCTTTGTTCCAACCAGGGTCAATATCCAAGCAGAATACTACTAACTGCTGCTACTATTACTATTACAGGCATTTTGGTTGACTGAAGTAGAACTCAGACTTGTTATGTAAACAAACACTCTCAAAAGCCAAGTGTGGTGGCTTACACCTGTAATCCCAGCACTTAGGGAGGCTGAGGTGAGAAGATTGCCTGAGCCCAGCAGTTAGAGACCAGTCTGGGCAACTTGGTGAGACCTCATCTCTATAAAAAATCAAAAAATTAGCCGGGCATGGTGGCGTATGTCTACAGTTCCAGCTACTTGGAAGGCTGAGACAGAAGGATCACCTAAACCCAGCAGGTCGAGGCTGCAGTGGCCGTGAGCGTGCCACTGCACTCCAACCTGGGCAAAGAGTGAGACTCTGACTCAAAAAAAAGAAAAAATTCCATTGTTGAAGGCCATTTTTCCCCACCCCTAACACTACTGTCACATTGAAGGACATTTGTGTTGTTTCCAGTGTTTGGGTTTTATAAACAAAGCTGTTTGCAGAACTATTTTGATGAGAGACTTTGTGATCGCTGGGGAAACCAGCAAGATTGCAGCAGTGCAGCGAGGGGGAAGACCTGTCCTGTGAGAATCCACCCCTCCTCGGGTACCCTGAGAATTGGCTGCTTGGTGGGCATGAGGAGATGGCACCTCAATACCAGCACAGGTATCCATAAGGGACACTGGACTTATGTGGTTCCTGCACCTCAGTCTGAAGCTAGAGAGGGAAAAGATGTAGACACTTTTGTGTTTCCAGATTGCCGCAGAAAACTGGTGTGTGAGTGCATATGAGTTTGCTCTTTGGAAGGAGGAGTGGGGCATGGGTGGGGGAGGGTCTGAGACAATGTAATCTGGGAATAAGTGTAAACGTTTCATATATGAATCCGCTATAACCATAATTTCCCCCAGACCTGCTGACTATGAAGGAAGGGGCTCATCTGGGTTGGGTGGGGGTGTTTCTCACTGGGTGTGGGATGGACAGGACCAGGTTTTCATTGGTGGTATTGGGGTAGAAGCCACTGCCTCCTTCCCATTGGTTGCCCCTGTGGTAGCTGTGGCTCACCAGGATGGTGTGAGACACTCATGGTCCGTGCAGATCAGCAGTGACTAGTGGTGCTCTTGCAGGGTCTGGAAGGGCCTCTCTGAAAGGGGAAACCTGACCTAGTCACTATGGGTTGGTGGAATTAAGCATAATTTCAATACTTCCTCTGCTTCAGCAGAGATCACCTCCAGAAGGTTTCCAGTATCCTGGCTTCACAGATCAAATGTTGTAATCAATCCTGACTGAATAGTTATTATGTGTCAGGCACTGATTAAAGCACTTTATATGCATTTAAGGCTTAAATATCACTATGGGTGAAGCAATATGTATCAGTTAGCTTTTGCTGTGTAATAAACCTCCTCACATTTTAGAGTCTGTCATTATTTGCTGTCTGTCTTAAAACAATAGGCATGATTTTTTTTATTTATTTATTTTTTTGTTTATTTATTTATTTAGAAATGGGGTCTCACTATGTTGCCCAGGCTGGTCTTGAACTCTTGGCCTCAGGCAATTCTCCTGCCTCAGTATCCTCAGTTAGCTGGGACTACAGGTGCATGCCGCTCCACCTGGCTAAACAGCAGACATGATTATTTCTCACAGTTTTGGGAATTTTCTGGGAATTTATTCTGATGTGGGCTGACTTGGCTGGAGCTGAATGGTCTAGGATAGCCTCACTGGCATATCTGGCAATGGGTTCAATGTCAGCTGGGGTGAGAGCCACGTGTCTCTCATTATCCAGCGCACACTTGTTCACGTGGTGGTAGGAAGATTCTCATCAGCAAAATCATAAACCCTAATATGCAAACTGGTTTCCAGCCTCTGCTTGTGTCATGTTGGCCAATGTCCCATTCATTGGTCAAAGCAAGTCACATGACTAAGACCAGCATGTATATGGAAGAGACCTATTCAAGGTATGGATATGGGGTGGGGGTGGGGCAATTATGGTAATCATCTTATAAACAATCTACCACGTACTCTATCATCCCCAATGAGGTACCTGATGCTTAGAGAAGTTAAGGGAATTGTCACATAGCTGCTATCAGACAGAGCTCAGTCTCAAATTTAGGTATCTGTGGTGGTGAAGTCTGCGCTGTTTCTATTGTCTCCTTCCTCAAGCCTGGGCCGTTGTGTCCTAGCTCAGGGAAGGGGAGAGATGAGGCATTTGACCAGCCTCCTTCAGGGGCCACTCAACCACAGAGCCCAACAGTTGCCTGACCAGCCCACCTGACTTAGCAGCCTCTCCTCTCAAGAAAATAATTCTCAGCCGGGCTCGGTGGCTCAGCCTGTAATCCCGCGCCTTGGGAGGCTGAGGTGAGTGGATTGCCTGAGCCCACAGGTTCGAGACCCGCCCGGGCAACTTGGCGAGACCTCACTTCTACAATAAATCAAAAAACAGCCAGGCGTGGTAGTGCGCGCCTGTAGTTCCAGCTACTTGGAAGGCTGAGGCGGAAGGATTGCCAAGGCCAGCAGGTCGAGGCTGCAGTGGCTGGGAGCGGCCACTGCACTCCAGTCTGGGTGACAGAGTGAGACTCCATCTCAAAAAAAAAAAGAAAGAAAATATTTCTCAAGAATCTAACAATTCTGCAGGAAATAGACAGAAAAGATTAAAGATGGCAGCAGAGAAAGGACCCTGTGTTTGCTCCATGGGCAATCATTAAGCACCTACCGTATGTGGGCCATATCCTGGTTATTCAGCAGGGAAGGACAGTTGCTTTCTGAAGTACATCTTCAACAGTGTGTGTTAGGGTAACATGTTGACATGATGGATAATTAAAGCCGAGAGAAAAGACACTTAGACTCAGCAGCTGAAAGACAGTAAGACCTTGAGACTCATGGGGAAGGGGCCAAAGAGGATATTTTTTCATAATGCCCCGTTCATTTACCAGCACTGGCGCAGGGTCATCACAGGGTCATCGGGTGGTTAGAATCTGCACCTACTTCTATTCAGCCTTGAGCTCACCATCTGACTTAAATTTAAGGTCTACCTTAGAATATTTCCTGATGACTCTGGGAAGATGAGGTGAGCATGAAGATTTGGGATGGGAGTGAAGGAGTAAAATCCCAACCCCATTTTAGATTTGCAATCATGCTGAAACTCTCAGCACCCTGAGTATGCCTTTAAAAGGAAAAAAAAAAGGTTATTTGTAAGAAACAAAGACCGAGATTTGCATTTGAATGTAGTGCCAATCAGCACTCATTAGCTGGAACACAACGTGGCCTCATTAGCAGAAAGGGAGCTTTGGCAGTTTCTCATTAGTTTTGTAGATTCAAATAATTATTCTAAGGGACACGCATGTTTGATGAGAGCCAGCAGCATCAGTGATACACCACTTTTCTCCCCAGAGGAAGGGAGTGTTCCCAGGAGTAATTGTATTCTCCTTTCCCCCTCCTTTGTCACTTACTCAGAACTCAAGGCTTCTCCGTGTACTTGCAGGGCTACAGGATGTCAAAGGGTGTCAAGGGGGTAGAAACTTCTAGACCAGGATATCACTTATGGGAAAAGAGTATAGGAACACAAAGCTGAGAAGTCGGGAGAGAATCTGCTTATTACACACACTGGCTTCTTTCATTGAGAAGAAGGAATCTTGATGGGCCAAGGACAGAATGAAAATACACAATGGGGTCACCACTTTGTGAGGGATCCCTTGATGGGAATTCCAAAGGAGACCAGATCTCAGCTTAAGGGACTAGAATATTGGGGCTGGCACAACTTTGAGCTGGAAGTAACATTCTGAAGGATAAACTAGGTCACAGGGGGACCCTATGAAGAGAGCCTAGCAAGGCCTAATTCTGCAGGCATCAAGGGAGTGCCCCAGAGCAGTACCAGGCACATGGTAAGAGCTTAACAGCACACTGGTTACAAACCCAGGTGTTAGACTAGATGGACTTAGGTGCAAGTTCCAACTTTCCCAGAGATCTGCCTTTTCACCAATCTCCTGGGGTGATTCTTATGCACATTATTGTTTGAATAACTGCCTCACTAGAGTATACTGTTTCTGATAATTAAGGTCTTCCAGAGATTGTATTTGTGGAGGAAGGAGGATGAATTCCACTGTGAGATCCACTCCTGTGGGTAGAGTGTGGCAAAAACTTGGTTTCCTCTTTTCTGTAGAGCCTCCATTTATCTTTAGCTGTCTACTTTCCTCTAAGAGTGTTGTACTCAATAATCCAGAGAGATCACCACCAAGGAGCCAGCCCGATGCAAAAACACGAGGGTCTTTATTCAGGTTCGAACCTGGGCTCGCGTTTGAAACCGACAGCGGTTTCAGTGACGAACAAGCCCAGAGTCAAGTTATCA
>CAUYQG010016789.1:0-33883 GCA_963574415.1 Tarsius wallacei
AAGAAAATGACTGAGGGTGGTGGGAAAATATGGGGGAGGGGAGGGCGATGGGATTAATGGTGATAAATATCTGTCTGGGGATGGGGAGATACCTCTTATCATCAAGGGTGCCTGAATGAAGCATTTTTGTATGCCTAACCCCTAACTGTACCCCATAGTACCATAATTTAAAAAAATTAAAAAAAATAAAAAATAATAATAATAAATTGTACAGAGTATTAGAAACAAAAACAAAACAAAAACAATTCAAAAAAACAAAACAAAACAAACAAAAAAAACTTTAGCTGATCTCGGATTGTTAGCCCCACAGCCTAGCCCAAAAGGAGCAGAAGAGTGCTGCTTTCTTAGACTGGAATTTCAAAATTGTACCCTGACACTAAAACAGTAGGTTTCTGTTTCAATCTGGCCCACAACCCTCATTTTAAATTTCTTCTTGGTCTTTGTAGACATTGTCAACCACCAAATGGGAGTACCATTGCTTTTTCTTATCAGCGATTTTTTTAGACTTTGAATTGTTAAGACAAGATATTGGCTAAGTTAATGCTTAATTACTGGAAATTCAACATGATGTAATCATCTTTCAGTAACTTGAAATAGTAGTGAGAAAAATCTCTATAAAATACTCAAATGTATTCATTTTTATAATTTTATAACTATTTATATTTTATTTATTTAGTAAATATTTTATTTTTTGTCATCCAAGTATTTTTTCAGATTTGGTTTTCATTTATTTATATTCATATTTCATAGCCAACTTCCTGTTCCAAATGGTATTAAGAGATGTATAGTACTACAGCAGCTCATAAAGACAAATAAAGACTTCAGTAACTAGTTAACAGAAATTAGAATTTTGAGAATTTTTCTCTACATACAGGCTTAATATGGCTCTCCAGAAGAAGAACACTGCATTTTAGAGGGTGTTTTTGGTTGTTAGGACAATGGAATACGAATGTTAGTGGCCTCTAGTGAGCAAACAGAGAGGCCAGATTTCTTACATGCCATGACAAAGTTTTTGTAACAAAGAATCATCTTTTGTCTGGCTCAGTTTTTGAATTAATACCCTCAATAGCTTCAGATAGTCTTTCTCAATCATGACTGTGTTTTTGTATCAACTGAGGCTTTTGTTTTGTTGTGAGATCTGATCAGCTCTCAGGTAACACTGAAATGGCCAACAAAATAACCAAGATAGTTAAAATAACTTGCTTGACATACGTAACTCTATTTTTGTTAAAATCTTCCATTTTCGTTGTCTGTCTGAACTAAGAATAACCTCCCACGTGTGCATGTGATTGCTGTAACATTTCCATGACCACAAACCCACAACTTTGTTCCCCTGAGCTGGTCAGCTAGCTTGATCATGTGGACGGTTTGCAACACTCCCTAGCCACAGGTTCTGTGCAATTGTATGCTTTGTTAACTAAAATCAAATGTCATGCCTGGCAAAACCCCGTTGTTATACTCTCATATTTCAGTCTAATATTTTGTTAGTAACCTAACCAAAGTAACTCCATTGTGTAATGGTTCTTCCACCTTGTCTCTATGTAACTGCATTAAACCACATCTTGTTGGCAGAACTCCAGGGACATTAGCGACTGTGCCTGGGACATGAACTTAACCAAAACTCCCTAACACTTAAAAGTTCCCATATTGGTTACTAAATTGCTAGTTTATGGTTGCTATGACCAAGTTGCTCCTTTAAGGCTGTTATGGTCGCTAAGTTGTTATGTAGCCCAGACTTTGCCCATATAAGCTTTTTGCTAATTCCGTTCAGTGTCAAGAGCTTTGTGGCGAGAGCCTACTCTTGATCGCGTGTAAATAAAGGATTCAATATTAATTTGGACTTGGCGTGCTGGCGTGTCTCCTTCTCGAAATCCAGTCATAACAACACCTATATGACTGAGTCTTAAAACACATTTTGAGTTACACATCTTAGAGGTCATTAATATATGAGAAAGCCCATTAAAAAATATCTGAGCCAAGAAACTAACTCTGTTTTTTTTTGTAAATACAAACTATATTTGACATAATTCTTACATACTTTGAATTTTCTAGGAATGCAAGAACCTGGCAAATGGAAGAAAGATTGTGTCTTTTTGGAAAAAAAATACAACACAACAGTAATGTTACTGCTTATATTTTCAATAAAACACACTGTTTTAGTCTGGATGGTAGCTGCCACAATATAATTCTTCGTATACATGGAAGCATTTGACAACTTGATTATGTCTGATTTTATAATTGTGCCTAAGAACTTACATATTAAAGTTCTTATTATTTTGCAATACATTGATTTTCATTTATTACAATTATTCTGTGATATTATATTATTTAAACTATGTATGACTGTACCTATCCTTTATGAAATTTATTTCAGAATAGGAAATGGGGTACTCAAAATTATTTTCATAAAATGTGGAGTATTTAGGGCTGAAATTTATTTAATGCAGATTTTTATTGCTCTGTTTTTTAAAATGGTTTAAATAATTATATTTAAAATGCAATAAACCTAATGATTGTGGTTTTAAATCATATAACAAAAAGAGTAACCAGAGTTGCATTCAATGGTCATGTATCCAGATTACCTCACTAAGAATCGTCACCAGTTAGGATGGAATTATTGTCCTAGCCTTTCTTACTCAAAGAACCAGAAGCATCTATTTTTCACAGGAGAATGCTTATAAATGCAGAAGCTCAGGCTCCACTCAGATCTACTGTCATAATCTAGATTTTATCAAGATCTCCAAGCAGTTTGTATGCACTATAAATTTTGAGAAGCACTCTTCTGCTCCAATCTCCCGAATACTGACTCTCAAGCCAACTGCCTGTCATACAGGTAAACAGCAGGGGGCATGGTACCCAATATCCATTTTGTGCACCAAAGTCTGCAAAGTAAATATAGCTTTTTGATAGGTATCTTCTGCAATCTTGGTATTTCCTTGTAGCCCATTATTTTCTGTTGCATGAATTATCTTCTCTTATCTGGGGCATGTTCAAGTTTATTATTTCTTGGGAAGGAAATAGGGAAAGAGTAAGGGCCACAGTAGGAGTGGCAGAAGGGTTAATGGCAGCAGACCTAAAATGTCTCGTGGAAGCACGATGATTGTGACTGGGCAGTGCGCTCCTTCTCTTCCAAAAGAACTCCTGCCTCTGCCAGCAGTCTTGACCTGCTCAATGATGTCACTTCTTCGTGCAACAATAGGACACAACGGGTATATCAACCCAGAATTTTGTTTCCTCTCTTCCTTGCAGATTTTCTCTCACAGTTGAACTTTTTTCCGCATAAAATTTTGAAATGTAGGATATGAGTAAATTCTTTCTTCTTCCATTTCCCTTCTCTCATGTTCTCGTGTCTAAATAAACCTAACTGCAATAACCCCTAATCACGAAGGATCTTTGATTAAACTAGCAATTCCTCCCTCATTCTGCATTTGCTCTTCATAGTCAAGCAACCATTCTTAGTACCTAGAATGCTAAAATGTCTCATCATCCTAATGAATGAAAAGCCTTACCTTATAGAAATGCGCGATAAAAATGAAACAAACAAAAAAAGCACTAACTGATTCCAAGACACTTGCCCTGGGCACTTCATTAAAAGAGGGAAGTCATCATAGTAGTAGGGAAAAGAGGTTGTCATCATCGTCGAGTTGAGGGTCATTTTTTGGGGTGGTCCTTATGAACAAAGTGATCTTTAGCTGGGGCAATCTCCTAAAGAGCTAAATACAGGAGAAGACAGAGGAATGAGGAACGAATGTTTTCTGCAATTTGAGATTACTGACAGATCTGGGACCAGAAACAAAGATTCCAGACTATCAAATGTTCTTCCTTTAAATGTAGGTTTAATGTCCTTTTAGAAACCTTAATGTCAACTCTAAATTACTTGATTACCCTCAATAACAACAGGATAGGAATGAGCAAAAACTAATGGACAGAAAAAAGATGGTTTATTAATTTTCCGTTTCTTAAATACTGTACATTTGAGAAAGGCTTTCTCTCATTTTTGCTTGCTTGTTTGTTGTTTTGTTTTTATTTCTGTTTTTGTTTACTTTGCTGCTCTAAATTTCTCCTACTTAAATTCCTTAGAAATATAGAAGTTTTAGCCATATTTCTAAGTAATTATTTGAGTCAAATTTCACTCAAAATTTATATGCACTGGCAGTTCACAGCTGTTACTCAAGCAAGACTCACATCCGCTGCTTGCTGAATATTATGCACACATTTTGATTATTACTACACATCTGGCGATAACATTTGCTTGGATTGGGTCAACTGACATTTCTGGTCATCTAGAATTATGAGATCAAACAGCTATAAGACAGATGATTAAATTATACTAAAATTATTAAACTTTCTAGAATCATTTATTATGAACAAATATAAAGGGGAAAGTACCTTGACTCAGAGTTTTAGGTTTTTACTGCTAAAAACGTTAAGAGGACTTTTGTAGTATCAGAGAACTGTATAGGAATAAGAAGTTATTTTCTGTATTCCCTTGCATTTTTTTTTGGCCCCCAACACATTTCTTAGCCCACAAGGCACTCAGACACCCTCAAGCTGAACCCTATGCTTCTCAGGGGTAATCCACCAAGACGCCACTTCCTCTGCTCTATTCCACCAAGTCAATCTCTGTTTATGATTACATTAATGCCATATATGTCACAAACACTTAAAGACACAGCAGGAAATCCAGTCAGTTTCAAAATAAAAGATTAGCATGACTTTAATTGAGAACATAAATACTCTGTCAGAGGAATAAGATTCTCCCGTTCATACACCGAGTTCTTTCCTATGTTAATTAACCAGTTTGTCCTTGGAATAACTTTTTATCCTTTTGTAGACAAGACCAATAATTCATGAGAGAACTGGGAATAGAAAGCAGTCTTCCCTATTCCCTGCAGAGTATTCTTGCCACTAGATTACATTGAGTCCTTATACACATTAGCCATTTCACTTGCACAATAAAATAGATCAGTATTTTTGATTGAGTTTGACATTTTGGAATTTAACTACAATAGCTTACCCTATAAACAGGAAGTGACTGTAAAACAGATGTTCTTATTTAGAGAAGATGTTACCAAAAGAGCAAATCACTAAATTTGTCCTTGCTGTAATTGTGTCATTTAAACCAAGAGAAAAAAGAGTCCTAAGACTGAAGAAACCCTGATAGGAAAATTATGCCATCATTCAATGTTACAAGATGTCACCTGAAGAAAGAATGTGATTTAAGATTCAACATTGTTCCATGTGATATGAATACCAATTCCCAAATTCTAGTATGCAATTACTGAGAAAAAAACTTCCAATATGCATGATAGTAAAGATTTGTGGAGGTTTTTAGTGAGTTAGGAAAAAGAATAATCTTCGGAACTCTGTAAACCAATAGCTATGTTTTTAAATTTCATAGTGAAAATTAATTCTGTGCATTCTTTAACCATGAATCATTAACCATAGCTTTATCTATAAAAGTTAAACAAATATGGGAGTTTATTTGTTCTGTTTGAAAAGAAAACAAATTTACCATGAAGACAATCAATTTTGAAATGAAAAATTTATTAATTCACCATGAATATATGTTTTGAATAAAATTTAAGAACTATTGAAAACTGTATGGCTTTTAGAAAGATTAAATCTGTATCTTGAGATAATACTTATCGACTGACTACCTTCTGATGTCTTCCAAGATAATCTACCCTCATTCATAGCCTCTCAGAAAGGATGGGCCTAGAGGCCATATTTATGTCTAATGAATTATTTACATGATCACAGTTTATAGGACAATGGTGGACAACTGACCTAACTTATGGCAAAGTATTCAAATTGAGCAGCATAAAGACTTTATCAGTTATCCAGCAAAGTCAAATGGAGTGACTTTTTTGTTGTTGAGACAGGTAAATAAGTGACTCATTGAACAAAGTGCTCTGATGGGACACTGTATCTCTGATAGACATAATATAGACTTGGTCCTTGTCTTTCAGATTAAGTCCCAAATTAATCTGACTGTACTTAATTTCTGGCTTTTAAATGATGTAGCATCTGCTTATTTTTTTCCTACTGCTTCCCAATAAGAAAGAAAAAATGTGCTGTATTATGCAAGCTAAATTGACAGGGATAGTGTTCCTAGTGCAATGACAATATTATTCCAAAGAGTCTAGAGTCAGTGAAAATCAGATATGCCATCTTGAAACTAAATTTCTAGAACTGACTTTAATTTTTGACTTTTAACATGTCTCTCGGCAGTTAATTTAATCTAAATACTTTCACACTTTTAATTAAATGATCTGCTCAGGATGTATAAATTAATGATAGGTCATTTCAAAATGTCGTATTAGGTGTTCCTACTGTTCTTGTCATTACTGTACTGAAAAGAATCACAACCTATCAAGAGAACTCACATAAGAATCTACTTATGTCACTGGACACATACCAGTGTTAGAAATTCGATGCAACAGATTTTCATAACACATTTGAATAAGATGGTTCTGGGCTGTCATCAGACACTGTTTTTTTTTCCGTGACTTTGGAAGGAAAATGTCTCATGTCAGTGATTCATACAAGTTTGTCTGACTCAGACTGATTCCCATATGTATGAGGAGGACCTCCCAAAGGCTGAAATTTATTTATAAAAAATTATGTATTTTTTCTTACATGTTTAAATTTCAGTCACTTTCAAAGTACTCTCCGTTTGATGCAATACCTTGTCAAGATGCTTTTTCCACTGCTCAAAACAGTTTGTGAACTCATCAATTTAGAAACCTTTTAGTGCTTCTGCTGTTTTTGTTTCATCTCTTCTATATCAGCCAAACATTTTCCTGTGAGAATTTTTTCATTGAGGGAAGAAAAATATGCACAAAGAAGACAAAAAATATACACTGGGGACAGGACATCCTCTTCAACAAATGGTGCTGAGAAATTTGGATACTTACATGCAGAAAAATGAAATTTGATCCTTATCTCACCCCATATACAAAAATTAACTCAAAATGGACTAAATATATAAATGTCAGACATGAAACCATGAAAATCCTAGAAGAAAATCTAGGAAAAACTCTTCAGGACATCAGCCTAGGCAAAGAATTTATGGCTAAAACTCCCCAAACAAATGCAACTAATATAAAAATAAATAAGTGGGATTTAATTAAACTAAAAAGCTCTGCATAACAACAAACATAATCAACGGAGCATGTAGTCAACCTGTAGAATAGCAGAAGATATTCACAAACTATACATCTGACGAAGGACTAATTTCCAGAATCTGCAAAAACTCAAGCGAACCAGCAAGAAAAAGCACATAACTGCATTAAACAGTGGGCAAACAACATGAACAGACACCTCTCAAAAGAAGATATACCAATGACTAACACACATATCAAAAAGTGCTCAGTATCACTCATTATCAGGGAAATGCAAATTAAAATCATGATGAGATACCACCTTATGCAAGTTAGAATGACCATTATTCAAAAATCAAATAATAAAACAATAGATGCTGTTTCAGATATGGAGAAAAGGGTCACTTATACACTATTGGTGGGAGTGTCAATTAGTACAACCTATATGAAAAGTGATATAGAGATTACCCAAATAATTAAAAGTAGATTCAGCAGCCCCACTACTAGGTAACTATTGTAAGGAACAGGAGTCATTATATAATAAAAACATTATATAACAAGCAACAAAGACAATTCACAATTGCAAAGATGTGGAATCAGCCTAAATTGATTCCCATCAACTGATCAATGAATAATGAAAATGTGATTATATACACCATGGAATACTGCACAGTCATATAAAAAAATGAAACCATGTTCTTTGCAACAACATGGATGGAGCGAGAGATTATCCCTTAAGTAAACTGACTCAGAAACAGAACACCAAACAGCATATTTTCTCACTCATATTTGGGAGCTAAATGGTCACAAAGATGGAAATAATAGATACTGGGATATCATTAAGGGGGTAGTGAAAAGGGGGATTAGGGCTCAGAAATTACCTACAGATCACAATATTCACTATTTGGGAAATGGACCACCTGAGACTGAATCCACAACACCACAAAATATGTCTATGTAATGAATAAACATTTGTACCCCCTGAATCTAAACTCAAAATAAAAAATAAAAATCAATAATGGGTCAAAGATTTCATTCTGATACTGCAAGAGTAACCAATAAAATATTACAAGATGATATCCCTGAATTTTAAGGATTATCTGAGAATATAGGACATTTTTGAGTGAGGAACAATATTGGCAAATTTCCATTTCAATGTTTGATGAAAATGGCCAAGTAAGATATGGTACAACTAGATATGCGAGTTATCCCCTGATTATCCCTTTCTTATGTTTTCTGTGTTTCAATACATGAAAAATTTGTTTTTAATATCTCCTATTGAACTAAAAATCTAGTAATAAAGTCTGTTTTATCATCCAATGATTGAAGGAGTCCCACAACAGAGAAATGCTACATGATGTCACTACCTCAGATAATATAAATATGTATCTAAATACAAGTAGGGACCAAAAAAAAAACCAACAAACTTTGCAATTATCTTCTGGAGGTCAGGTCCCAGTGTCTATTATTTCTATCTTTGTGACCATTTAGCTCCCCAATAAGCATGAGAACATATGTTGTTTGGTTTTCTGTTTCTGTTTCTTGAAAGATGATCTCTTGCTTCATCCATGTTGCTGCAAAGGACATGATTTCATTCTTTTATATGGTTGTGTTGTATTCCATGGTGTGTATAATCACATTTTCATTATTTACTGATCAGTTGATGGGAATCAATTTAAGTCGATTCCACGTCTTTGCAATTTTGAATTGTGCTGCGTTGAAAATATGGGTGCAGGTGTCTTTGTTATATATGACCTCTGTTCCTTACAATAGATACCTAGTAGTGGGACTGCTGAATCAAATAGTAGATCTACTTTTAGTGTTTTGAATAAGCTCCATACCACTTTCCCTATAAGTTGTACTAATTTACACTCCCACCAACAGTGAATAAGTGTTCCCTTCTCTCTACATCTGTGCCAGCATCTATTGCTTTATTGATTTATTTTTTAGTAATAGTCACTCTGACTGGTATAAGTTGGTATCTCATTGTGATTTTAATTTGCATTTTCCTGATAATGAGTGATGCTGAGCATTTTTTGATATGCCTATTAGTTATTTGTAGATCTTCTTTTGAGAGGTGTCTGTTCATGTTGTTTGCCCACTGTTTAATGCAGTTATGTGCTTTTTCTTGCTGTTTTGCTTGAGTTTTTGCAGATTCTGGAAATTAGTTCCTCATCAGATGTATAGTTTGTAAATATCTTCTGCTATTCTATAGGTTGCCTGTATGATCTGTTGAGTACATGTGTTGCTGTGCTTTTTAGTTTAATTAAGTTGCACTTATTTTTGTTTCAGTTGCATATGCTTTGGGGGTTTTAGCCATAAATTCTTTGCCTAGGTCAATGTCTTGAAGAGATTTTCCTAGGTTTTCTTTTAGGATTTTAATGGATTCAGGTCTGACATTTACATATTTAATCCATCTTGAGTAAATTTTTGTATTTGGGGTGAGATAGGGATCAAATTTCATTTTTCTGCATGTAGGAAAAATTTCAATTTTCCCAGCACCATTTGTTGAAGAGGATGTCTTTCCCCAATGTATATTTTTGCCTGCTTTGTCAAAGATCAGTTGGTTGGAGTTTACTTAAATTTATTTTTGGATTCTCTTTTCTGTTCCATTGGTCCATATGTCTGCTTTTGTACCAGTGCCATACTATTTGAAGTCAGGTAATGTGATGCCTCCAGCTTTGTCCCTTTGCTTAAGACTCCTTTGGCTATTTTTTAAATTTTTTAAATTTTATTCCATATAAATTTTAGGATTGTATTTTCTAATCCTGTGAAAAATGGCATTGGTAATTTGATACAGATTGCACTGAATCTGTAAATTACTTTGAGTATATGGCCATTTTAATAAAGTTGATTCTTCCAATCCATGAGCATGGGCTATTTCTCCATTTGTTTGTGTCTTCTGTAATTTCTCTCATAAGAATATTGTAGTTCTCCTTGTAGGGATCTTTCACCTCCTTGGTTAATTATATTCCTAGGTATTTTAGTTTTTTGGCTGCTATTGTAAATTAATTAAGTTTTTTATTTGATACTCAGTTTGGTCGCTTTTGGTGTATAGCAGTGCTACTGATTTGTGTGCATTGATTTTGGATCCTGAAACTTTACCAAATTCATTCACCAAGTCCAGGAGTCTTTTAGAGGAGTCTTTAGGGTTCTCTAGGTATAAGATCATGTCATAGGTACCCAGAGATCATTTGATTACTTCTTTTCCAAATTGGGTACCCTTTATTTCTTTTTCTTGCCTGATTGGTCTGGCTAGCACTTTTAGTACTATGTTGAATAGTAGAGATTAAAGTGGGCATCCCTGGTTTTTCCATTTCTGAGGGGAAATGTATTCAACTTTTCTCCATTTAGAATGATATTAATTGTGTGTTTGTCATATATGGCTTTTATTATTATGAGGAATGTTCCTTCTATGACTATTTTGCTGAGTTTTTAAATTTTTTTTCATGATAGGGATACTGAGTTTTCTCAGATGCTTTTTCTGTGTCTATTGAAATGATCATGTGATTTTTGTTTTTAATTTTAATATGATTTTTGCAGTGGAGCATATTCATTGACATGTGCATGTTGAACCAACCTTGCATCTCTGGGATGAAATTCACTTGGTCGTGGTGCATTTTTTAAAATGTGCTGTTGAACTCAGTTTGCTAATGTTTTGATAAGGATTTGTGTAACTATGTTCATAAGGTATATTAGTCTGTAGTTTTCTTTTTTGTTGTATCTTTTCCTGGAAGGTCCTGGATTTTTTTTGGTGTTGGGAGTCTTCCAGTTACTGTTTCACTCTCACTACTCATTACTGGTCTGTTTAAAATTTCTATTTCTTTCTGATTCAATGTTGGGGATTGTGTGTCCAAGAATTTATCCATTTCCTCTAGCTTTTCTAGTTTGTTTGTATAGAGGTGTTAATAATAGTTTTAGATGATCTTTCTGTTTCTTGATTAATCTAGCTAGTCATCTATCAATTTTGTTTATCTATTCAAAAAACCAACTTTTAGTTTCAATGATTCTTTATATTTTTATTTACTTCAATGTTATTTAGTTCTACTCTTATCATTATTTGTTTTCTTCTGCTAGCATTGGGTTTGGTTTGTTCATGTTTTTCTAGTTATTTGAGGTGTGCTGCTTAGTTGTTGATATGTGAAATTTTAGCTATATTAATGTAGGCCTTAAATACTTTAAATGTTCCTCTGAGCATGTCTTTGACTGTGTCCCAGTAGTTTTGATAGCTTGTTTCATTTTGTCATCCATTTCTGGAAATTTTTAAATTTCCATATTGATTTCTTTGTTGACCCAAGGATCATTCAGGAGCAAATTGTTTATCTTCCATGTCTTTGTTTGGTTTTACTAATTCTTCTTGGAATTAATTTGTAGTTTTGTTCTACTATAGTTTGAGATAATGCTTGATATCATTTTGATATTTTGAAATGTTTTGAGCCTTGATTTGTGGTCTATCATATAGACTATCGTGGAGAATATTCTATGTGCTAATGAGAAAAATGTATATTCTGTAGCTCTGGGATGGAATGTTCTATAGATGTCTTCTAGTTCTGTTTTCTCTAGAATCCTGACTAACTCCAATATTTCTTTGCTGACTTTCTGCCTTGCTTGTCTGTCTATTGCTGTCAGTGGAGTGTTGAAGTCTCCCACTATTATTATATTGCCTTCTCTCTCTTCCTGTTAGATTGCTAGCCATCTTTGTCTCTTCTTTTTTTTTTTTTTACTGTTGTTAATTTAAAGCATATTTTACCTGATATGAGAATGGCTACCCCTGCTCATTTCTGGTTTCCATTTACATGGAATATTTTCTCCCATCCTTTGCCTTGAGTCTGTAGGAGTCTTTGTGAGTTAAGTGCGTCTCTTGAAGGCAGCAAGATATTTATGTTGTGTATTTATTTTCTTATTTTTAATATATTCTGACAGTGTATATCTTTTCAGTGAGGTATTCAGACCATTTATAAGTTCAGAGTTAATAATGATATGTAAACTACTCTTCTATTCATGATACTGATTGCTATCTGGTTGCTATGTTTATTTAATTTCTCTATTGTGATTTGTTCCATAAAGCTTGTGAACATTATGATTTCCAGCATTTTTCTACTGGTGTATTTTGTCTTTTTTTCCCCAGCATTTAGAACTCCTTTACATGGTGCTACAGTTCTTAGAGACTTTGTTCTGTAAAGCAAATTGCCCTCCATGAGTGTATGGGCCTCATTCAATCAACTGAAGTCCTGCACAGAAAAATAAACTGATCCCTTCCTCCCCCATCCATGCCTCCACATCTCCAGGAAAAGAGATTCATCAACAACTGCCTGCAGACTTCCTCTTCATCATTCACTCCTTCTGGTTCTACAACAGATTGCATTTGGACTGGAACAGTAACTCTTTCTTAAGTGTCTAGCTGCTTCTTGCATAAGATTTTATAACTCATTAAACCTCCACAATTACATGAACCAATTTCTTAAATCTCTCTCTCTCTTTGGAGGACCCTGACTAATCCAGACTCCCAAAAGCTGGAGATTGTTCTTTTATTCTTTCTGTATTTCAAATTACTTCTAGATAAAATATCAAAAGAACTGTTAAACATCAGTTACATAAGTGAAAAAATAAAGCATAATATAATCAACATTGAGCTCTATGCACGATTACAGAATTGAAGAAACGATATGTCAGTTTCTGCTCTTATAAAAATGTGGCTATAACCAACCCCAATGACCAGCCAAAGGAGAAAATCATTTTCTAAAAATTGAAAATAAAGAGAAAGCAAGGATAATGATGGGAGATTAGAGAAACAGATGCTATTAATATGGAGACAATCTTTAGAATTGAGAATCATTAAGAATAAAGTGTCAACAGGAGTTTAGGTTGTCTTACCAACTTTGTATCTGTCCCTGTAAATTTCAATAATGATCATACCACTACCACAATGGGCAAATGATAGACATTTAGCAAAATAAATCAAAACAATACCCAGTCATCTGATGTCGCTTTCTCCTTTTATTCTCAGGAAATAAATTATTTGAACGTGTCATGTTGTTTTTTCACCCCTTCACCTCACTTGTTCCCCTCTTGACCATTTGCGGACATTCTAGGTCCTCAAATTATTAGGGAAAGTTAAAGGCCAATAATTCACAACAAGTAATTTTCATCTATGAAAACTGGGAAATGGATGAAATATCAAATGTTTGTTTTGCACCTTTGCATATTTTCTCCGATTGTCAGTGATAACCATGTGGCCTAAGTATAGTAATGGACCTAAGAAGGGAACACAAGACACTCTATACCTATAATTCATTTCATTAAACATGCATGATTTACACATTGCCTGTATCTAAAAGCATTCAATAAATGATGCTTGTATTGCATCTCAGCCGGCAGAAATATACACATTATTAAAATTTGGTAATGTAGCCTTTAATAGTAAACCTATAACTTACTGATATGGTTATTAGTGTCTTTTTCAAAAAAATATTTCTATATTCAAGATTAAATAAATTAGATCTGTAAAATACAATAGATACAACCATTAGAGAAAGCACATCTAAGCTGCAAAACAATACAAATATGTTTCATTAATGTAATACAATAAAATCATATTTCATGTTAATTTATAGCATATTTTAATTTAAAAAAATCTTTACCCTCAGGATATTCTCATTGAGAATACTTTTAAAATAACCATAAAACTTTACCTTAAAATTAGTTAAAGTTAGTAGATAATTTGTGTGAACAGGACATGCGACATTATATACATAGCTAACTTCAAACCATTTGCAAGCCATATTTGTAAGTCATAAACGATTTAGTATTTAACACGATTCAAGAGTGATTACCATTTTGGGAAGCTGTTCTTTTCTTTTAAATAAATTGTGAAAGTTCTAGAGCCTGCTGAGATAATTAAAACAAGGTTTTAGTTTTATGTAGGGCCTAATTCTGACAACGTTGTACCGATTGCAAATGCGATGAACTTCTGCTGTTGTTTTTTTAAGGGCAAAGAAAAGAAACTGAATGACATTGGGGAGAAAATAGCCTGCACCTTTTATTGCTCACCTTAAATTCCCTTTAATACATCATCCAGAGCTTGTGTAACTCCCTTGTTATTATGCACAGATTAGGAAAGAAAATGCTGCTACCTGGTGACCTGAGCAAAGTCCAAATCTGGTCAAGATAGAGAGGAACTAATGAATCCTTATTTACCTGTAAGTTCCAAGTCATTTAAGTCCTGCATCCACGGACTTCCATAACTTACTGCCCTCTCCCCTTGTTTGCTTTGAAAGAAGGGCGTGATATGGTGACATCTTTCCCAATCTCTTTTTTTGGCTTCTTTGCACTCCATAGTATCCCAGATGCCTCCTGGAAAGATGCTGGCAGTCATTTATGTATATCCTCATCCTGTAGATATAGTTCTTATACAAGCCTGCTTTTTTTTTTTTTTTTGTCTTTACTTCCCTTACAGAATATTTTTTCCAAACTCCATTCTTATTTCTTTCCGTTGAATCTTTTAAATTTTCTCTTCTCTTTGTTCCACAAATTCCATCAAAGAGCCACAGGTTTCAAAGATAGTTCCATAATATGGGAGCTGCCTCAAAACACAGACACATTTCTTAGTGTCACGAATGTTCCCAGTCTCAAAATAAACCATGCAATCTTTTCAAAGTAGACTTGGATTCATATGATATTTGGTGACCTGTGTCCAGGAGACAAGAAAAGTAGGCCAAGTTTTCTGGTCAGCCTCAGGTTAGTTGTGCCATTCAGTCAACATATCAGAATGGTTAAAGTGCCCAAGGTTTGTCCCTAAAGAAAACAACACCACCAGCCACAGAAACTCCTATTTTGAAAGATTTGGATAGATATGTAGATAGAAATGAAGATACACACACTTATGCATATATATATTTTCCCAAGAAACGTTTACCCTCAAATGCTCCCCATACTTTATGAAGAGAGTCATCACCATCTATAGTGAAGACATGATTTACCTATTCCTCATTCTTCTGCTTCAACAGTCATATTAAAAATAACGTGGTACACTCCCTATAGATAACATAGATATTAATATAATAATAAAAGCTTAAAAGTTTTCCAGGAATTCAGTAGAGATAGGGACATATTTTTCTCACTAAACGAATGACTTGGCTTTAAGCTCTTTCCTACGTCAAACCAAATGCCTCCTCTAATATTTGCGGAGTCAGATTAAACTGATTTTCCAGGCTTTATGCCTATTTAACAAGTATCCAGACTTCATCTCTCCTTTTTACCATAAAAACCATTTCTTCCATTTCCCTTGAATATGATTCACACTAACTAGACTTGCATTTTTTTTTAAATAAAAAATATTATAGACCTATGATAGCTCTAATCTACCATGGGCACTTCTGTGGATCTCTAACTCTAATTCTCCCTTTTCTTTCACCCTTGTTAGTATCTTGTGATGTATTCTGCATTGTAGCTGAGAAAAATGTAGAATGGCATAAGATTTGACTTGAGTATTAGAGTTTGTGATGTGTCAGCCATTGTGATCATGAACTTGGACAGAGAGAAGTAAAAATGAACAGGCTCAATTGATTTTAAGAGGTTTTCATGTCTGTACAACACACCTCTTAGTTATAAACATAAATAGCTTTCCAAATTTTATCTAGATTGAAATAATTTTTACTGTTTTATTTACAAATTATCTATTGGGCATATGCTATTTAATTATAGATACTATTTGAAGAAAACGACATAAAAATACATTGTTGACTTGTTTCCACAAAATTTGATAGCCATATCCACACTACACAAACTTCTGATTTTAGATTATTGAGTGTGTGTAATGGGAAAGGAGAACGCTATCTCCTAGTTACTTGCTAGAATCACAAACTTATTTTTGTTTTTCTTCTGACAGTTTGAAAAAAATGGGACTGTCATAAGACTTTTAGGTTTTTTGACAGAGAAAAGAGAGATTTCTTCTCTCACATATATAGACATTGTGTACACTTTATTATTGCTCTCCTCTCTCTCTCTCTTCCTCTCTCCTCAACACACACACACACAGGTGCACACAGACACACACACACACACACACACACACAAAGGTGCACACAGACACACACCCCCCCACACACACTATGGCAGTGATATCCCCTAGATATCTGGAAAGATACTCCTCTCTCCATTAAAAGTTAGGCATGGCTATGCTAATTCTTCATTCAATAACTAATTAGTAAAATAAAATGGTATTGTCTAAGAAAAAATATTAATTGGTAGTGCTGTATATGACAAATTTATTCTTCTCTCAAAATTCCAAGTGGCGTGTTTTCACCAATTTGAGTCTCAGATAAAGCAACTATCATAATTTATGCAATATTTTTGTATAGACAGAAGATGTTGACATTTTAATAGCTGTAATGAATTCTTTAGCAATCAAACAATTACAGTTGTTTATATGCTTAATTTACTCCCTTATCCCTTGATTTTCAATATAGGATATTAGTTACATTTTGAGGAAGCTTAAAAAATTATGAAATTATAGATGTCAAATTTGCTTTTCAAGGATGAAACACTTTAGTTTTACCTCTATCTCATATTATTTTCATTTATAGACTAATTTAAGAGAATTCCACAGTAAATTACATGAATTATATTCAGGGTGGGAAATGTATAGAGAAACAAGTCTGAGCCAATGAGAAAATGTTTTATTATATCACATAATAAAAATGATGATGCCTCATGCCTGTAATTCCGCCACTTTGGAAGGCCAAGGTGAGAGGAAATCTTGAGGCCTAGAGCTTGAGACCAGCAATGGGCAACATAACCAGACTTTGTCTCTACTAAAAGTAAAAAATGTTAGCCAGGTATGGTGGTGTGCACCTATAGTCTCAGCCACTTGGGAGGCTGAGGAAGAAGGATCACCTGAGCTCAGGAGTACAAGGCTCTGGTGAGCTATGATTATGCCACTGTGCTCCAGCCTAGGTGACGCAGTGAGACTCTGACTCAATAATAATAATAATAACAATAATAATATGAGAGGATACTCTTAGGATGAAAAGCATAGACCTAGAGTCATCAACTATATGGTTTTGCCCTGGACTGGGGAGTTTCTTAGATGCCAGACTTCCAGTGCTAAAACTGAGAAAGTCATAGATGACCTGGAACAGTGGTTCATATTACATAGAGGACAGTGCTAAAACTTTGGTTCTGAACATCTATCATGCTTCGGAATCACCTACAAAACTTGTTAAAAACACAAATTGCTAGGTGTTGTAGGCAAACTTCTAAGATGGCCCCAGATTTCTATGGGATTTATATACAGTCTTTCCCACTTTTCCAATTAAATACTAATTTATTTTTGCTGTGAAGAGATTATTGAAGAGGTAATTACAATCTCATGTTAGTTGCATTTATGATAGGGAGATCATCCAGGTGTGCCTGACATAATCAATGAGTCCTTTAAGTCTGAGTCTAGAGGTCACAAACAGAAGAAGTGAGACATTAGAAACTCCAGGACAGAATGCACCATTCTGACTTAACAAAAGAAAGGCCACATGGCAAAGAATGTGGGCAGCCTTGTGGAGCTGTGGGCAACCCTTGGCTGATAGCCAGCAAAGACATGGGACCTCAGTCCTATATCACAAGGAAACGAATTTATCCAACAACCAGAATTATTTTAGAAGTAGATTTTTCTCTAGAGCAACATGTCAAACCCACGGCCCATCGGCAATATGCAGCCAGAACACCCAGAAATATGGCACAAGATAGCTAATAATGTGACCCCACAAGGTCTTTTAGCATCATGTGATTTTTAGTGTTTATTTTTTTCATGACCCCATGCATAGCTCCATTTTTGAAATCATGCCTTATTCATGATATCACTTTTAGGCAGCACATACATTTGTAAGCAGCTGTTTTCAACTATGAATCACATGAAGAACAAAATTCAAACAAACGTTTCTGACAAGCGTCTTGAGAACTCACAAAGAATTGCGACCACTTCCGTTGAACCAGACATTGATAGATTCATTTTAAAAAACACGATCAATTTTCCCACTAGTTTTATATTACTCTTATTTTTCTAAACTTTATAATAAAAGATATTTTTAAGGTCTTATTATGTATATACAACAACTATATTATACAATTTTTGTGTGGTCCAAGACAATTTCTCTTTACTTGATGTGGCCCAGGGAAACCAAAAGGTTGAACACCCCTCTCTAGAGTTTCCAGACAAGAATTCAGCTCAAGCAGCACTTTCATTTCGGCCTTGTCACCTAAACAGAAAACCTAGCAATGCCAAAACAGATTTTGACCTACCGACCCTCTGAGTTAATATATGTGTTGTTTTAAGTTGTTATATTTTTGATAACTTGCTACATGGCAATAGAAATCTAATACCCTGGGTCTTATCCCCAGAGTTTCTTGTTCAGTAAGTCTGATATGGGGCCTAAGAATTTGTTTTTCTATCAAATTTCCTGGTAATGTTGCACCTGCTTGTCCACAGCTTAAGAACAGCTATACTTGTGTAAAGCCTGGGGTTTGGGTCATGAGTGACACAAATAAGAAAGATGAGAGTCTTGGTAGGTGACTGAGTTGTACTCTGTAGCAATTCTTGTTGAGTCCACTCAGTTGGCAATGTGGCCAAATAGGAGTAAACTAAAAACTAATAGTGCAAGGTTGTTTCAAATCTTGATATTTTTGTTGGAGATACACAGCTGTCGAGTCAGAACCAAGATGATATTATTTCTTGATTCTACTTTAATTATTACTATTATTGTTATTATTGTAGCCAACAGGGACACATCCAATTTATAATGACACTGACATAGATTGCTGTATAGATTGATTGTTAATTTATTTGGCATATTGTGGCATGTAATAGTAGAGAGAGTAAGAGAAAAACTAATTTGTAGAATGCTTAGGTAGTTCTACATCTTGAATCTGTGTAAATTTTGTTTTTAATTTTTATTATGGAAATATTAAAACATAACAAAAGAGATTAGCATAATAAACCTCCCTGCATTTATCAACCACGTCACCAAGATTTTACAATGATCAATAAATGACAAACTCTGCTTCATCCATGTTCCTATCCAATTTCCTCCTGCTCCAGTGATTATTTGAAGCTATTCATTCTCGAGCATATTATTTAATTGTTAATTATGTCAGTATTTATCACTAGCAAAAACTTTTAAAAACATGACCACAATACTGTTACAACATCTAGTAAAAACGAAAGTAATTACTCAGCATTTTTATATAGCCTGATGAATTATTTTGTAAATCATGTCCAAATACATGGGTCAAGATTAGAATATTGATCTCTTTCTCTTTCCTATCTTTCTAGGGAAGAAACATGTTTAAAGACACAATTTGGTTTTAGCTTGGGAAAATATAAAGAAATTAACTTGATCCAGAACAATTGAAGTTGTTAAAACAGAATCAGAAGAGTATTTTACATTGTCATCAAGAATGACCTGATGAAAAGAGATCTGATCAGTTGAAAAGAGGCAGTGGAGATTCTTTACAATGCTCCTTCCCAGTTTTCTTGTGTCTAATGATTATATGTGTATATATGACAGATATACACTTTTTGTTGATTCTAAGCCAGCTGCCTTTTCCTCATTCTGGCTTTGCTAAGTCAGGAGTTCTTGTATTGTTCCTAGAATTTGACAGGTTGGTGTACACAAGTTAGAGAGAAAGAGCTGAGAAGAAATAAAATGTTTCACATAATCAACAAGGAATTCAGACTGCATATGAAAAATTATAAAAGGAGTATGCCAAACAAGATTCGAGAGGATAGATGATTTTGTAATCAAAGAGTTGTACAGAAGCCTAAATAAATTCCAGTATGTCATCCACCAGTGTCATCCAAATCTTCAGTTGTTTCTGGACTCACAAATAGAAGATGATGGGATTGCATTTCTTGAGGAAATCAGTGATGGGCTGAATATCACATCTTTGATTCTAAAAAAGAAAACGAAAAAAGAACAGGCAAAACATGTGGAGGCAAGGAACTTGAAGATAAAAGAAATCATGCTGTCCCATATGACCTCTAGTTTTATAAAATTTTTTAGTCTTTCTATTAAAACATGGGTCTATTTAGAATAATGCCAATCCATTAACTTTCCTATATTTGCTATGAAATAAATGAGTAATGTTTGTGTCTTCATTTCATTTTGATGCCAGACATTAGAACTTATATTTGAAGCTCTGGGTAGTATTTGTCTCAAAATTTCTGAGTATTATATTCTACTTGATGTTTTCACAAAGTGATGAGGCAGAGGGCAGAGAATATGAATAGTTAAAGGAAGATACTGTGAGGTCCATGAAAGATAAAAATCCTTCCAAACTGTGGGCAAGTGTCACATTTTATTCTTTCTGTATCATCAAAAAGTTCATGTGCTGAAAATTTTGGAATACTGGATACTAATGGTAATGGATGAAACCTAAGACAGCCTAATTGTTCAATACACAGAAGGTTTCGTAATCAGCGACACCAGTAAAAAATTATACTTCTCTGGAATGGTCTTAAAATGTAACAAATCCTTCTCCCATAGAATTGAGGACTTTCAGAAATAAACATGCTTATAATATATAATCCTCATTTTTGATAAGCCTGGCTGTCCTTGTTTAGTAGTCGTAACCTGTTTCACAGCATGAGTCTAATAAACCTAGGTCTACCTTTGTTTAGAGGGATATCTAGATAGTAACAGTCTCAAAAACAAATAAGTGTATTCATATAGTTACATTTCTATGTATATAGATATATGTGTTTATATTATGTGGATATAAGTATATTTAAGTAAATAAACATAATGTATATTTAAATTCTGTTAACCTGCACCAGCCCTATTATAACCTGATCCCAGTACAGCTCAAGCATCATCACTCAACACATTTCCTCATGCACCCTAAATTCCAGGCTATTGGATTACAGTATTTTTTTTAATTATGAGATATACTGCCTTGAGTGTTTTAATATTATATTTCCTTTGCCTAAAATCTTTTGCTGTCTGGTTTCTCCTAACTCTCATGCAAGATTCAGCCCAAATTCACCCCCAAAATATATTTTACTCTGCTTCTCCTCTCTTCATTACCCTAATAACAAATGGAAAGGTTCACTGGTTAACATCAAATAATGTTTATTTAGCTTTATTTGTCTTATACCAGATATTCTTTAATCTGCAAGTTCAAATAGTTGAGTTACTTAGGAAGTAATCATTATTCAAAACGTTAAACAATCAAATGATTGAATCAAGGAGTATGCTGATGTTAATATAATTTGTTGACAAAAGAATACCTTAGTTATTGGCAGAGATTGTATGGTTGTTCAGAAAATCTACTTTTTTTTCTCTTGAACGTAATTCGAGACAATATTTCCAGGCCAGTATTGCTAGATCAGGCCATGTGATTTATTTAATCAGAGTTTTGTAAGTGAAAGTCATTTATAACACTTCTGGGCATAGTCAATTAAATATTTTCTGTGTGACTCTTTTCTCTCTTCATCTGCTACATAGATCTCAGATTCCAGGGTGACTTTGAAATTCATATATTTTTTTAACCCAATAGTCTATTCTAGAATGTGTTCAGCTAGTTCTTGCTTCACTCCTGTCAAATTTTGTTTGAGCAAGATACAAAGATTTCTTGTTACAGTACCAAACATTAACTTAGTTAATAGTTGCTATCAAAAATGGCATTCTGAAGAAAAAGTCCTTGAATTGTCTTATTGGTGGTGAGACAATGAGCTATAAGAATAATTATAAAAAGGATTCAAAAATGGAATTATTTATTTGGCAGCGGGAAAATAAATGCTCAAAATGTCACCTGTGATAACTCATCAGGCAGACCACATAACTACTAAGCCTCCAGTCCAGGAGGAAAGATTGAAAAACAGAAGTCAGTAATGTAGTTCAGGTTATTAGCTTTATTTAGCAAGGCAGTAGAAGAAGGAGAAGGCCTCAAGTGATAATTGCCTTATTTGCAAGCAGAAACTAAATGAAATAGAGAAAGTGTATACATCGGAGGCCTTAATAGATTAGATTTTAGATTCCAAGCGATATAAATAAAATTTTAAAATATTTTGAACATCAAAACCCTTTTGTCTAAGTTTTGCAATAAAGTTAGACCCAAACCAACATTCTCCACGTCACCTCTATTATGTTGAACAAGAAAATCAGGGGACCAAGGCAGCAGCTAAGTAAGGAAGACTGAGAACTGTGGAAGGCTCCTAGGACCAAATAAATCAAATATGAGAAGACTATTCCATTTATGAGGAAATGTTATTGTCAAAGAAACTGTATTCTTAATTTAAAAAAAAAGAAAAGAAAACGTTTGACTATTCTGTTCCTAAAACTTTATAATGGAAAGTTGGCTGCAAAAGTTACAGCCTCTAAGAACAGCATCCTCTTCAATACTCTTCTCTGTTTGGTCATTAACGTTGACTCATAAGTAAAATCCTTTCAGCTGGTGGGACCCAGGCAAAGGAGATTAATATTCAGAGAAGGTCCTCACAGAAGGCAGATCTGTGGTCTAGTCAAGGCATTTCCATCATCTTCCACTACACTTTGCTCACCATATGCCTGTGCCCCATATGCCTGTGTAGCAAGATTTTATATGGTCCACTGAGAGCAGTGAACTCTCTTTTGTCTCTTTTATGAATTGAATTTTTAAATGTTGTTATATTGTCCCTTCTCCATTGTTTCTTAGTGACCAGTTTATACATTTAGATTTACTTTATAAATCTTCAGAGCTCAAAAGTCACGTAGAGATGAGAGCCAGTGTGGTTAGATGGGATTTAAGGCTATCTCTCTTGAATATGATCCGTGTCAGGGCAAAAAAATGAAAGTTGCTTCATGAACAGAAAGAGAGTGTGACAGAGAATGGAAGGTTTTTTATATTCCCTTACTTTTTGGGCAAACAGCTATATCTTACTTTTCATCCTCTTTTTCATATGTCCCTGTGGCTAGATGCTGGTCAATAAATTATGGGTAAAAATGGTGTTATTCATTTTTATTTAAACACCTCCTAAATAAACACACAAATAAAATTGAATTTAATTTATTTTGAAAATAAAATAAAATCTCTATGCAATCCTTTATCTATGCCCCCCCCACCCCCCGCTGGTTGGTTAACTGATAGTGACACCCAGAATAACCTTGGAAACTATGTGATAAAGATGGCAACTCCCTGTCAGCTTAGGTTTCGGAGTGGGTATTGGGCAAGGAGCTGCCTCCTTCACATCTCCTAACTAAACACCTACCCTTCTAACACTCCGAATTGGGTCTTAGCAGCACAATATAGACTTTTTGTTAGGTTAATTCAATAAGATTTGAGAATGTGACTATCGCAGCAACCACTGTAGTATTATTTTAACTAACAGAGTAACTTTTTATTATATCCCAAATCTAATCTGTTACTTTTATTAACAGCTTAATAAAAATATATAATCCCCCAAATGCCATACAGTGTCCCTCTGAAAAGAATTTACTTTTACTCATTTTAGTCCCCTTTATACTTAAAATGCACATAACTTTCTCAACTACAAACTGCTAACTATTCTGCTGATCTGACTTGGGTCAAACTTCTACGAGTCTACCCTCCTAGATGTTTAGATATATCAATGCATTTACCCTACGACAATATTCCTACAACTTTTTTTTCAGTCCTAAAAAAGGATTTCTATTTTTCCTTCTTTGAAAATAACCCCGAATAACTCATTTCTGGTTCTCACGGTACTCAGGAATCACCAAGGTGATGGTTAAAAACAATCAGTAGACTTAAATTTCAAAATTTTTGCACTGAAATTTTATAAATTTGGGGGGTAGAATATTTTATTTTGTACGCACATAAAGACTTGTGTTAGGGACAAGATAGCTATTAGTTCCATTTTATTCATAAGTAAAAACCTGGGTCTTATTGAGTCTTAACTCATCCATCTGGTGTGCAGCTGACTAGTCTTGCTATAGAACCAAGAACTTTGTATTCTTGTTGCACAGTGGCAGTCCAATACTCCGACAGAGCAGTGTTTGTAGCAGGGGAAGGGTTTAATGATCGAAGGGGAGCCAAATGAGAAAATGGGAGGGGACCCTTAAATCCAGCTTCCTGAGTTCTTGGTTGGGTTTTAAAGAAGATCATGGAAGGTGAGGGGCTAGAAAATTGAGGTCGTTGATTGATCAGAGTAAGGGGGATAAAATTATCAGGATGCGAAAATGCATTCTTTGGTGAGACAGCTTCTCATGGAAGATATCAGTTAGTCAGAAGGATTTGAGAATGTGACTATCGCAGCAACCACTGTAGTATCCTTCTGACTAACTGATATCAGCTGTTATTTCAAAGGGAAAACAACATTTCACAAGGTTCTTAAAGTTGTTAACTGTATAGCAGGTAAGGAGAACTATAATCTCATGACAGAGTGTACATAGTTCTGAGGCAACAGGCACAACACAATTACGAGGAAGCAGGTCAGAGAGCAAGGTGACCTAATGCTAAATGTGCTGTAAGTTTCCTTTTTTTGTTTATCCCTTCCCTTCTTTCCTTATTAATTTTATACTGTTTATAGAAACAATTTCAGTATTCAGATTTTTACTTCAGGACACTTTTAAACTCACCAAAGTGCTATCAATATTTAATCTAGTGCAACAAATCACTGCTGTTTCTATTTTTATTTCTATTTGTTTGTTTGTTATTTTTGAGTTAGGTTCTTGCTCTGTTGTCCAGGCAGAAGTGCAATGGCGCAATCATGGCTCACTGCAGCCTTGGACTCCTGGGTTCAAATAATCTTCCTTCATCAGCATCCCAAGTAGCTGGGACTACCAGTGTGAGCCACCATACCTGACAACTTTTTTCTCTTTAAATTGTATTCCTGAGGTCTGGAAAAATATATTATTGTCTTGTGCATTCTTTAGCAACGATCATAGTTTCTCGTGTGCCGTGACCTCAATTAAAAACCTTTTTTTGATTGACCAAGTATTTTCAGGCTTTTTTTCTCAATTAATTCATTTATTCATTCTTATTTCAGTGAGGGGTTACTCCTGATCTTTATGGCAATTGTCGATTTATACGCTAGTTGACAGACAAGATGGACTCCCTCTGACTCACGATTAAAAACAGAAATGAGATCATGGCAGGGTGAGGAGGTGGTCCCACTCTCTGTGTCCTTGGAAAGTATTGCAAAACCTGTCTTCTCCAACCAAGTCAGAGAAAAGTTCCTAAAAATAATGATGAAAACAGCTGCAGCTGGAAATTCCCCAATGGACCACTCACAGACCACATGGTGTCTGTAGACCAACAACCAGGAACCAGCCAATAAGAGAGACTGGTGATTTGGGGCTTAAAGATAATCTAATCAAGACTCTGTTCCTCAATCCTCTGACACTTCTGCTCTGCAAACTTTGTCTTTATAATCCCTAACTCTCCACCATACCCCTTAGAGTGCACTTTTGTTTCACACTAAAGTTTGCATTTCCCCAATCTGCAGATTGTTTCCTTCCAGAAAATAAGGCTCTCTCTCTTTTTTAAACTACCATTCAGAGCTACCATTCTGTTTGAAATTTATTTCTTATTAAACAAAATATCCTATATGTACTACCAGGGACTTAGGACAAGTATTAAAGGAGAGAAGGTTAAACTTCAACATGGTTTGTGTAATCGTATATCTGTAAACTTTGAAGAAAACTGAAAGAATAGAGTAAAAAAATTCCTACACCTACTTACTGAATGCAAATATCTGTAAAACTAAGCAAATCAAAATAACCCCAATCAATAAAAGGAAAGACATGTACATTTTCATCAGATAGCTTGTCATTCTTCCTAGTTCTATCACTTACTGATTATTTGCTATTGATCACATCTTATAGATCCTTAAGACATACTTCATCTATGTATCATGTGTCTGGGTTTATGTGCTTAGGGGGAGATGGTATGATGCTGTCATCCTCTCAGAATTGGTTGAAAACTCAATGAGAAACACATTGGTAAGTATTTTATAAAGACTACATGGGTCTAATATATATTGCTGTTGAATAGTTTTTGGAAACACAGGTTTTTTACTTACATTTTCATAATCATTAAAAGAGAGAATAAACAATAAAAATAATGATATCATAATTGGAAGAATAGGTTAGGGAAGCCAAATTCGAAGAGAATGGAGAGGGAAAAGGGTTTTCTGCTTCTGCCATCAAGAGGCTTTATTTGATCAGCCTGGGGCTGTGAATGCTTGTGTGAACTGGCTATGCCTTAAGCTCTGGGGAAAATGGGATTATAAGCTGTTCTTTTTAATAAAGTTTTAGGGCCTTTGTGAGAGTCTCATAAATGTTGGGCTACACCCAATTATTTAGGGAGCCAAAACTGGAAAAGTTTTTGTCCATGCGACACAAATGGCTCCAAAGCAAACTTGTAGCCAGGGACAGAATTCTGTCAGAGGAAGGAATTCAAAAAAATTTACTCCAAAATAGGACTCTTTAGTGTTTGTGTATTTTTGAATGAAAGGCCTTTAAAGATCAGCTGATGCTAGAAGAGACTTCTCTGCTATCTATGTAAAGACATGCTGGTCAACAAAGAAGAACAATTGTTCCTCCTCTTCCTTCTTATCTCATTATCTATTGAAGAAAACAAAAATCAGAGAAAAACTGAAAAATGTAACCACACCTAAAGGAACTCTAGATTTGCTCAGTTTCCAGTAACAACCATTTACAAGTTAATCACTGACTCCACATCCATTCATTCTCCTAAGTAATCAATTATTAAACCTCAACAGGATTATCTATATGGTATTCTCCATCCCCCCTACCCTTCTGGAAAAAGGCTACATAAGCTTCTGTATCCCACTGAGGGGGTTGAATCACTCTGTGATTCCCCCAGTGCCGGTTAATACATTTGTGTGCCCTTTCGCCTATTAATCTGCCTTTTGTCAGTTGCTTTGTTAGCAAACCTTCAGAGGATGAAGGAGACGTTTTTCCTTGTTCTCAACACAGAGAATTTCACTTGAAAGGCACTCCTTCTAGCAACAGACTAAGTATTCTCAATCAGAAGAAATGTTTCCAGAGGTTGGAGTCGTTGACCCACTCCCTTCTCTTCAATCACTTCTAATGTGCCTAAGATAAACCTGCCGTCCTCAAATACCGCTTGCTTGCTCATTTCTTTAGTATAATTAACTGGAGTCATCTGGAATCATCTCACTTCTCACCATAGCCCAGTGACTTAGATATTGTTATCCTCCTCCATCAGATAGGAAAATGGAGTTTTAAAATTTTAGTAGCTTTCTAAAAAAAAAAAATAAAGGCAAAGCTAGTAACAGGAGGAGGTGAATTTGAATAGCATTCTATGTGACTTCCAAATGGATTATTTGTCCTTCATAGCATGCTTTTTCTCAACAACACTATATATATAAACATTTTGCAGAAATGTAAACTGCAACTTAGAGGAATTAGTTGACTTATTGAGGTTGTCATGGCTTGTACCTGGTTTATCAGGTTATGACCTTTCTCTTCAACGTTTAATTCCAATGCTCTTTCCACTATATTGTCATCTTACATCAGTACAACATGAGAATTTGTTACTTTCACAATAATACTTAGCTTATTATTTAATACTGTTCACACTGTAATATTGGATCTAAGCCATGGTTTTATATAAGCCTCTAAAATATTCTGGCTAACCTCAATAGAGTTTTGAGGTTTTAAAAAATTCTAAGGCATATATACATATACATATGGGCAATGCTTCAAAATTTTTTTAAAGCTTCAAAATATATTCAAAATATAGAAATTCTCATCAATGTGATCCTTTTAAAATTGTTTTGCAAGTTAAAGAACTGGTTTGTGGAATCAAATATAATGGAGTATTGCTGTCATGATTTCCAATGACTTTTTATGTCAACAAACCACATATTTATTCTTCATGCTGTTTAAAATAGTAGCAGGAAAATATTTCTAGCTTTATCTTATGGCAAAATGCCATCACATGGGTCCATTCGTGAATTGCCATATGGCAATGGTACCGCCATCTGCTTACCCTGGTATTTCTTTCCTGGCAAACTATGGACCCATATGGGTTCTTTGTGTCTCATCTGTGTACATCAGGAGAGGCAAAATCAATACCTACACTTTTCCCTGGAAAAAATGTCTAATAATTACTCTGAACATGAAGATCATTTTCTTTTCTATTTACCTTCTTCTTTCTCTAGTTTTCATACACCTGCCTTCTTCTAATAAAAGCAGGAACAATTTGATTTCAAGACTGTGAAAGCTGTCAAGGCAAACTGTCAAGTTTGAGGCATCATAATCACCTCAAAGGACTGACGGCCTGTGCTTTGTGGGTTTGAAACTTCATCACTCAGGAGATAAAACGATCCATCCTTTTACATGTTGACAGGATAGCAATTTGGTGTCAATGTGGAGAGTCACATATTCAGACAATAAGGCAACACAAACTATGAACAGGCCTTTTTTATTTCCAATGACAACCATTTTCAATAATGGTTAAAATATTTGATATGAGATGTTTAGAATAGTTTTAAATAACTGTGACAATTTCTTGTGTGGAAAATATGGTAATAGCCCATTTGCCAATCTGCTCTTTAATATTTTCCTTCAAGCTAAATAATTATGTTTATATTATATTTTGATGCATATAAGTATGCCTCTCTTTTTGCGTTCAATCAATTGGAAATTTTTAAATATAATTTTTTAAACTTATAAAACACTTTTTATATACAACAATAGATGTGAAAAAAACCACTACCATGTTGGAATTAATTAAGCAAATAAATATAACTCATTCAGGAAAATCACTGTTTACATTTTTTTAAAAATTGATCCATAGCTTTACTGTTGGCAGATGTGGGTTAGATATAATTAATGTTAAATCAAACATGATTGTGATAAAGTATTTACAAAGACTTTTTTTCAGAATTCAAAGTCCAATTTTTTTTCTTTTTTTGGCCTCTGGGACATCTCCTTTCCCTAGTCCCCGACGTAAGGAGTCACTCTACTTGAGAAATTAGCATACATTTCTTGATAAGAGTCTCGGGCTTCTACCTATTTCTTCTACTTGTTTCGACCTAACTTCAAAAAATTGAGAAACCTTAAAATGGATACTTTCTAAAGAAGACAGTTTCTAAACTTGAGAGAATGAGTATTTGAAGCTTCCAGAAGTTGTAAGATCAAAGCTAATATAAGCATATGTAATAAAGTGTTGCCAACCCAAAATGTGACCATTTAAGAAAAAGTGAGTGGGTGGAAATAAACATAAAATGTTACATGATCAGAAGCCTAACATTTCATTTTTTTAAAAAATTTTATTTTAAAGATGTAGGGTACACTTCAGGGGTAGGTATACAAATGGTCATGGTGCAGGTAAAGTTTGAGCCTCACTTTGGTCCCCACTCTTATTGATGAAGTGTGCCCCCCCTACTTTAAGGCTGTATAATACTCCAACGTGCATATGTACCACATTTTTTTATCCAGCCCACTTTCAACAGGCAGCACGGTTGGTTCCACATTTTTGCTATTGTGAATATTGCTGCAATAATCATGCGTGTGCAGGTATCTTTTTCATAGCGTGACTTGAGTTCCTCTGGGTGTTATTCCCAGAATGGGGATTGCTGGGTCATATGGAAGGTGGAATTTTAGGTCTTTTATAAATCACCACACTGTTTTCCACAAAGATTGTAGTAGTTTGCAATCCCACCAACAATTCCCTTTTCTCTGCATCCTCTCCAGGATTTGTTATTTTTTGGGTTATTGAGGATGGCCATCCTGACTGGAGTTAGGTGGCATCTCAGTTTGGATTTAACTTGCATTTCTTTGATTAGTGAGGACGAACATTTTTTCATGTGTCAGTTGGCAGCTCATATGTCTTCTTTTGAGAAGTGTCTATTCATATCTTTTGCCCACCTTTTAATAGGGTTGTTTGCTTTTTTTCTTTTTGGCATGTTTGAGTTCCTTGTAGATCCTAGATGTTAGGCCTTTGTCAGGTATACAATTGGCAAATATTTTGTCCCAGTCTGTGGGCTGTCTCGCTGCTCTCTTGATGATTTCTTTGGCTTGCAGAAGCTTGTCAGTTTGGTGAGGTCCCACTTGTCTATCTTATCTCTTTTGGCATGGGCACGTGGGGTTTTGATCAGGTTGCCACTTCCAATTTCCATCAGGGTGTCTCCTGCATTTTTGAAGGTTTTATACTTTGAGGTTTTATGCTTAGGTCTTTGATTCATTTGGAGTCAATTTTTGTGTATGGTGATAGGTAGAGGGCTTGTTTTAATCTTCTGCATCATGGCTAGTTTTATTTACATATCTTTTGATATATTTTGCTAGTGCAGCATTAGGATAGAAGTGAGATTGTACATTAAAGAGTAAATGCATATGTGGATTTTCCTGGACATTGTCAAATGAGGGAGCTTATATGTATTTTTTTATTTTTATTTTTTTTATTTTGTTGGGATGGGCTTTTTTATTTGTGTAAATTTAAGGAGTACAAGTGCATTTTGTTACATAAATATATTGCAGAGTGGTGAAGTCTGGGTCATATGAGGGAGCTTTTAAAAATAGATAGTTTTCAGAGATTATTTGACTGTTGTCAAAGTCCAGATGGAATTGGGGATAGTTGTTTAAAGAGGAGAAGAGAAGAAAGTGCCACAGTCAAGATTAATGTTTTGAGTGGAGTCCTACATGTGGATGTTGAAAACACAAGAAATGGGAATGATACAAGATCACATCATTGGCAAGCAGATAGTTTGATTTCTTACTTTCCAGTTTGGATATGCTTTATTTCTTTCTCTTGCCTGATTGCTCCAGTACTATATTGAATAAAAATGGTGAAAGTGGACATCCTTGCCTTGTTTTTGGTTCCAAGGGGGAATGCTTTCAACTTTTCCTTATTGTGTATGATGTTGGCTGTGGATTTGTTGTATATTGCTTTTATTGTTTTGAGGCATGTTATCTCTATGCCTATTTTGCTAAAGGTTTTTTTTTTAATCATGAAAGGATGCTAGATTTTATCAAATGCTTTTTCTGCATTGAAATTATCATATAATTTTTGTTTTTCATTCTGTTTGAACCTTCCTTATATCTCTGGGATAAAACCCACTTGATTGTGGTGAATTATTATTTTTTTTGATGTGCTGTTGGATTCAATTTGCTAGTATTTTGTTGAAAAATTTTTAATCTGTATTCGTTAGGTATACTAACCTATAGTTTTCTTTTTTTTGTTGTTCCTTTTCTGGCTTTGGTACCAGGGTGATACTGCCTTCATAGAATGAGTTAGGGAGACTTCCCTCCTTCTCAATATTATGGAATAACTCTAGTAGGATTGGTACCAGTTCTTCTTTAAGAGTCTGGTAGAATTCAGCTGTGAATCTGTCAGGTCCTGGACTTTTTTTTTTTTTTTTACAGGGGTGGGGGACTTTTGATTATTAACTCAA
Organism: Tarsius wallacei; assembly: GCA_963574415.1. NCBI lineage: Eukaryota > Metazoa > Chordata > Mammalia > Primates > Tarsiidae > Tarsius > Tarsius wallacei. Next base: position 31,501 of record CAUYQG010016789.1, read on the forward strand.
TCTCTCTACTTGTTATTGGTCTGTTCAGGGTTCTCATCCTTCCTTCCTTCATTATTTCTTTCTTTCCTTCTTTCTTTCTGTCATAGTCTTACTCTGTCATCCAGACAGGAGTGTAGTGACATCATCACAGCTACTGCAACCTTGACCTGCTGGGCTCTGGCGATTCTTCCACCTCAGCCTTCCAAGTATATGGAACTACAGGTGTACACCACCACACCTGGCTAATTTTTTTTATTTGTTGTGGAGATGAGGTCTCTCCAAGTTGCCCAAGATGGTCTCAAATTCCTGGGCTCAGACAGTCCTCTCTCCTCCACCTCCCACAGTACTGAGATTACCAGCATGAGACGCTGCACCTGGCTCAGGGTTTATACTTCTTCCTGATTCAACATTGGAGGATTATATGCTTCCAGGGATTTCTCAATTTTCTTTATATTGTCTAGTTTGTTTGCATAGAGGTGTTCATAATAATCTCAGATGGTATTTTGTATTTCCATGGTATCAGTTGTAAGGTCTCTATTTTAATTTTTGATTGAACTAATTTGAATCATCTCTTTTATTTTCTTTTTTTTTTCTTTTTTCTTTTTTCTCTTATTTTCTTAATTAGCCTAGCTAGTGGTCTACCACTTGTGTTTATCTTTTCAAATGAGCAAGTTTTTATTTCATTGATCCTTTTGTTGTTGTTTTGTTTTAATTTCATTCAGTTCTGCTCTTATCTTTGTTATTTCTTTTCTTCTGCAAGCTTTGGGCTTGGATTGTTCCCAGACTTGATAAATGAATTCAGTAAGGTCTCAGGTTACAAAATCAACACATACAAATCAGTAGCACTGACTTAGCATGGTGGCTCACGCCTGTAATACCAACATTTTGGGAGGTCAAGTTAAGAGGATTGCTTGAGCCCAGGAGTTAAAAAGTAGCCTTGGCAACATAGCAAGACCTTGTCTTAAAAAACACACAAACAAAAAACAAATCAGTAGCACAGCAATACACAAATAATGACTAGACTAAGAATCAAATAAAAAAACTCAATCCTATTTGCAATAGCTGACAAAAAATAAAATACTTAGGAATATGTCTAACCAAGGAGATGAAAGATCTCTACAAAGAGAACTACAAAACACTGAGGAAAGAAATTGTAGAGGACACAAACAAATGGAAAAACATCCCATAGTCATTGATTGGAAGAATCAGCATTGTTAAAGTGACCATACTACTCAAAGTAATCTACAGATTCAATGCAATCTCTATCAAACTACCAATGTCATTTTGCACATATGGAACCACAAAAAAGCCAGAATAGCCCATGCAATCCTAAGCAAAGAGAACAAAGTTGGGGGCATCACATTACTCAGCTTCAAGTTATAGTTCAAGGTGATAGTAACCAAAACAGCACTATACTGGTATGAGGGCAGACATATGCACCAGTGGAACAGAGTAGATAATCCAGAAATAAACCCAAATATTTACAACCAACTGATCTTTGTCAAAGCAGACAAAAACATATGCTGGAGGAAAGGACACCCTATTTAACAAATGGTATTGGGAAAATTGGATAGCTACATGCAGATAAATGAAGCTAGATCTCTATCTCTCAGCATATAGAAAAATTAACTCAAGATGGTTTAAAAACCTAAAGTCAGATCTGAAACTATAAAAATTCTGAAAGAAAACTTAGAAAAAACTCTTATGGATATTGGCCTAAGCAAAGAATTTGTGGCTAAAACTCCAAAAGCAAGTGCAACAAAAACAGAAATAAAAATAACTGGAACTTAATTAAACTGAAAATATTCTGCATAGCAAAAGAAATAATCAACAGAGTAAGTACAAAACATACAGAATGTGAGAAAATATTCATAAATTACATATCCGACAAAGGACTCATATCCAGACTCTACAAGTAACTCAAATAAATCAACAAGAAAAAGAAAAAGCCCTGTTAAAAAGTTGGGCAAATGACAGACTCAAAGTAAGAGGATGGGAAACAAATTTTCAGGTGAATGGAACACAAAAGAAAGGAGGAGTTGTGATCCTAATTTCAGACAAAATACCATTTAAGCTATCAAAAATTAAAAAAGATACAGAGGGCCACTACATAATGATAAAAGGTTCACTCCATCAACAAGAAATATCTATCCTAAACATATATGCACCCAACATAGCAGTGCCAACTTTCATAAAGCAGCTTCTGGGAAAACTAAAGAAAGATATTGACTCTAACACCATCATAACTGGGGATTTTAATACCCCACTCACAACCCTAGACAGATCATTGGGACAAAAAATCAACAATGAGATCCGGAACCTCAATGTGACTCGACCAAATGGACTTAATCGATACCTACAGAACACTCCACCCAAAGACCACAGAATATACATTCTACTCATC
>CAUYQG010016795.1:0-21218 GCA_963574415.1 Tarsius wallacei
GCCTGTAGTTCCAGCTACTTGGAAGGCTGAGGCGGAAGGATCGCCGGAGCCCAGCAGGTCGAGGCTGCGGTGGCCGGGAGCGGCCACTGCACTCCAGTCTGGGCGACAGAGTGAGACTCCAACTCAAAAAAAAACAAAAAATAAAAAAAATAAATAAATAATTGATAGAATTCAACAATGATGCCATCTGATTCATTGTAAGTAAGTTTGATTACCGATTCAATTTCCTAATACATTACTGATCTGCTTGGATGTTCAATTCCTCCATGATTCACTCTTGGTAGGTTGTATGCTTCTAAGAAATTATCCATTTCTTTAAATTTACCTAATTTGTTGACATAAAATGTTCATAGTAATCTCCTATAGCACTTTGTATTTCTATTGTATTAGTTGCAATGTCTTCACTTTTCAAATCTGGTTTTATTTATGTGTCTTCTTTCTTTTTTCGTAGTTAAAATTTTGCTATAAGATCGTTAACTTTATCCTTTTGAAAAATTAGGCCGGGGTCAGTGGCTTAGTCTGTAATCCCAGCACTTTGGGAGGCCGAGGCGAGTGGATTGCCAGAGCCCGTGGGTTCGAGACCCACCTAGGCAACTTGGCAAGACCTCGTCTCTACAATAAATCAAAAATTAGCCAGATGTGGTAGCGCGCGCCTACAGTTCTGGCTACTTGGAAAGCTGAGGCGGAAGGATCGCCAGAGCCCAGCAGGTTGAGGCTGCGGTAGCTGGGAGTGTGCCACTGCACTCCAGTCTGGGCAACAGAGCCAGACTCCAACTCAAATAAAAAAAAAAAAAAAAGAAAAGAAACGAGAAGAAAAGAAAAGAAAAATTAACTTTGAGTTTTATTCATGATTTTTGTGTTCTTTTGTCTCTATTTCATTTGCTTTTGCTCTCATTTTTGTTATTTCCTTTCTTTTGCTAATTTTAAAATCAGTTTGTTATTTTTCTTTTTCTTCATGGTTCTTGACCATGCCATCTGCAAGCAGAGATAATTTTACTTTTTCCAATTTAGATGCCTTGTATTTCTTCATTTCACCTAATTTCCCTGACTAAGTCATCTAGTACTATTTTGCATTAGAAATAGAAAGAGTGTACATTCTTGTCTTGGTCGTTATCTTAAATAAAAAGCTTTCAGTTTTTTAGCATTGAATATGGCATTGAAAACACAGGCAACAAGAATAAAAATAAACAAGCAGAATTATATCAAACTAAAAAACACTTTTTCATGGTGAAGGAAACAATCTATAAAGTGAAAGGTTAATCTAGAAAATAGAAGAAAATATTTGCAATTCATATATCTGATAAGGGATAAATATCCAAAACATACAAAAACATTTACAATTCAATAGCATAAAAACAACCTGATTAAAAAATGAGCAAAGAACCTGAATAGACATTTCTTCAAAGAAGACATACAAATGGTCAACAAGTGTGTGGAAAGGTGCTCAATTACTCAACATCACTAATCATTAGGGAAATGTAAATCAAAATCACAATGAGATATAACCTCACATTTAGTATTAAAAATCAGATTGTAGCAATTGTTGGGAAGGATGTGAAGAAAAGAAACTTTGGGGAAGAAAAGTGAATACTTGTACTCTGTTGTGAGATTGTAAATTGGTGCAATTGTTTTGAAAAACAGCATAGAGATTCCTCAAAAAATTTAAAATAGAACTACTATATGATCCAACAATCTCACTTCTGGGTTTATATTAAAAGGAATTGTAATCAATATGTGGAAAAAATAGCTATACTCTCTTTCATTGTAGCATGGTTCACAATAATCAAGATATGAAAACAAACTAAGCATTTGGTAATAGATGTATTGATAAAGAAAATGAAGTGTATATATGCAATGAAACATTATTCAACCTCATATAAGAAGTCCTGCCATGTGTGACAATATGGATGAACCTAGAGAACATTATACTAAATGAAATAAGTCAGATGCAAAAAGGACAAATACTGCCTGATCTCACTTGTATGTGAAATCTAAAGTCGAATTCATAAAAACATATTGTAAAAAGGGTTAGGGGAAAATGAGATTCTGATCAAAGGATACAAAATTTCAGTTATAAGATGAATAAGTTCTGGGATCTAATATACAACATGGTAACTGTAGTTAATAAAATTATGATGTATACTTGAAATTTGCTAAGAAGGTAGATCTTAAAAATATGGTCACTATGTTACATGATGGTTATGTTAACTTTGTTATTCATTTTACAATGTATAGTCAAATTAAAAATCATGCTTTATATGTTAAATATATACAAATTTTATTAGTCACACCTCAGCAAAGATCGGTAAAAAGAAGTAATAGAATATAAATGCTGATGAGACTGTAGAGAAATGAGAATCATTATACATTGTCAGTGGGAATGGAATTAGTACAAACTTTATGAGAAACAGTATGGCAGCACCTCAGAAAGTTAGAATTCCAATTGCTATATAATCCAGCCAACCCACTTCTGGTTATATATCCAAAGGAACTAACATCAGCATGTTGAATGAAAACCCTCATGTTCATTGTGGCATTACTCACAATGGCTAAGGTATGGGAGCAAAAAGTAAATGTATAATGATGAATGAATAAATAAATAAAATATGGTATATGCATTCAACAAAATATTATTTATCTGTAAAATTATAAAATTTTACTCTTTGTGACAACATGGATGAACCTGAAAGATATTATGCTAAGTGAAATAAACCAGATTTAGAAAGGCAATTATTGCTTGATTTCAGTAATATGTGGAATCTGAAATAATCAAAATTATAGAAGCGGAGATTAGAGTGGACATTGCCAGGTACTAGGGAATGGAGGAAATGGGGAGATGTTGTCAAAGGGTACAAAATATCAGTTATGCAAGATAAATCATTTCTGGAGAGCTATACTTTAGTGCCTATAATTAACAATACTGTATTGTATATTTAAAATGTGCTAAGAGTTTAGATTTTATGTTAAGTGTTCTTACTGTAAAACAAATAATAAAGGGGACTCAAAGAAACTTTGGGTGGTAATAGATACTTTTATGGATTCGTTCATAGTGATGATTTCATAAGATTATACATATCTTCAAACTTATTGAATTGTATGTATTAAATATGTACAGCTTTTTACATATCAATCACAATTCAATAAAGTGGTTTAAAAATTGCGAGTTTTGTATCTCAAGTTAATGAAAAATAAACTCAGATTGGTGACATATTATCTACCTCTCATAAAAATCACATTCTGTAAAGATTAAAATCACAGAAACAGAGCACTTCAGGCTTTTTCTAAGAAAAAGTTTAAATTTTAAAAGTAGTGAAATTGTTGTACTCTTCTAGCTATTAAAAACACATTGTTGTTCTTGCTGTGAGAATAAGTCTCAGCTCCAATGTTCTCTTCTAAATAAAAGATCTTTCAAAATAAATTTGGAACTTTTCCTTAGTTTAAATACTTTTAAATGTTGGTTGTCAAATTGTTAGAGAAGCACAGAGCCGTCCCAGCTTCTATATGTGTCTTCTGATTTTGGCATGAAGATTGCAGTCAGTTTTCTGAATGTAATGTAACTAGGAATGATCTACATTTTCCTTTAACATTAAGCCATCATGTGTACTATTATAAAAAGAAGGGAAATAGTTTGAACTGTAAGCTTGCAATTCTAAACACTGTTTTGAAGATAAGTAAATTTAAATCAGAGGTATTTCATTAGTAATGAAAATAAGATTAAACCATTTATTGAATCTTTTACATTTCATAATGTTTTCAGTGTATTTCAGTTGCTCAATATTTTAATGACTCTGATCCCATGAAATACTTAATCAGAAATTTTGAGTGATAAGGTCTTTTCCTTTTAAATAACATAATGTGTATTTTAGATCCAAATTTGAATTAATGGTATATCGTGTCATTGATCTACATATTAAATCATTATTGAGATAATAGTACAAAAGAATTGTTACATTGCATTGTCCTTAATGCTAGAACTGCATAGAAAGATTGATCTTGTAACAGCTCAAATTACTCATTATGATCTTAAGCAATCATATTAACATCAATCACATTCAAAACTGCCTGAAACAACACAATAAAATGTGCTTAGTTTTAAATGAAACTATTGTTAAAGTAATGAGTGATTAAAAATATAAATTTTTAAAAAGCTCAGATCATTGTACATACCTTTACAGACCAGAATTGTTCCATTTATATTTGAGGTATCAAACAAGTTGACAAAGTATAAGTGTGTCACTTAAAATAGCTATAGGTACAAATTTATAAAAGGTGATTGACTAGAGAAGAAAATAATTGTGTTTTCTGGTGACTCTTCTATGACATTACAACCGATTTCTTATCATTAAAACACTTTTAGTATTAATAATAAATCTATTTAATTCATACATACAATAGTTACTAACTTTAAAAGGCCACATTCTGCTCCATTTATCAGAATCTGCTTTCACATTTAAAAGTTCCATTTACAAACACGCAAATTTACAAACCTTTTAAGTGGGTTCATTTTTGTGGAGCCTTCCTTTCATGAAAATAAATGTGTTTTCTTTCAGCAAAAACCACTTATTTCAGTTCTACCCAATAGATTAACTATAATTCTATATTTAGAATTTTGGCATAAAATATTTCTGCAGCATAATATGTTATACCTTTAGTAAGAAAAGACTTGACTACTGCATATTGGAGGTACTAATGAAAGTCAAACCATTTGGCACACTAAAAATGACTACAAATGACACACATTTGATATACATGGAGAACATACTTAACATTTGAGCTTGCATATCATCATTTACAAGCAGTGTGAAATTGTGGAAATAAACTTACCCTTTTCTTAGTTTCAATTTAATCATGTATAAAGTCCTCTACTTAACTTAAAAGATAATTAAGAGTTTTAAAGGTAGTGGTATTTGTGAAACTGCCTACTGTAGAATTTGGCAAATAGTAAAAACTAAGCCACTTCAAAAATCTGAATGTAAGTAACAGTCATAAAGAATTCAATATGTCATTTAATAATATCAAATTCATGAAGTATGGTGTCATTGTAGGACAAATTCAAAAATGCTAATATTAAAATAATTTCTTAACAAACATTAGGCAATTACATTTTATGAAAACGTATCACAATGTATGTTTCTGATGTTATATCATAATTTTTGGCACATATCCTTTATTTCCTGTTTTCATTACCATCGAGTAATTCAAATTTATAAATTCAAGACGTCAAATATAAAGTACTTTTAAATTGCCTTTGATATAGGAAGATATTAGATATGTAAGAATTGAACTTGAGGGTTTTTTTTAAAGTTACTCAAAAATCAGTCGACGTACACTTGAAAATGTGAGAATTCATGGAAGTGTCACTGATCATTCTGGATACTTATAAACATTAAGTGTATACATTTTAGGCTAAAACAAGTGATTTGGTTAATTATGTTTCTAGAAAAATCTTTTCAATCTAGATGTTCTCTGAAGGGGGAAATCATGTCTTATTAACATGTGCACCCTCAGTATATAACACAGATCCAGGCACAAAGTAGGATTTAATAAGTGCTTATTGATTGACTGAAAAAAGTATAACAGCTCACCATGAATTTTTTTTTAAGTGTTGCTAACTTAGATTTCCCAAATACTGATATTAGAAACAAAACTTTATTCAAGTTGTAATGAATTTGTCAAGAAAAAAAAAGACTGTGGAAGGACAGGGAGGTTGGTGGTGGTGGTGGTGATGGTGTGTGTGTGTGTGTGTGTGTGTGTGTGTGTGTGTGTTTCTTTGTGTATAATAAAAGAAAAGTTGGGAAATAAAATTAAGGTTGTAACAGACAAAGTTGTATATTGTAAGACAGTGCATAAGATATGATGAAAATTAAATTTTCACTAGTTACAGTCAGTTCCCAAAGAGAATAAATAAAATATACCCATCTACTTTTTTGTGCGTATTGGAAGACTGATTTTGAACTGCTAAATGTTATATCTTTAATGTGTCATTTAGTAGAAAAATAGTTGTTTTAGCTAAAGTATCACTCCATGAGTTAAGGATATGAAAATAAATAAGTTTAATGGATTGATTAAATTTAGGAGTACACAAGTTTATATTCAAGATCCATAAGAGCTCTCTCAGAGGAATTTATTTAGAGGTTTTAAAGGTAAAAATTTCATTTTGAAATTGCATATGATAACATGTTGGAAATCATGAAAACTTTTTTTGGATTATTTTTGACAGTAATTATGAGAATGGGGAAAATGTTTTAGCCACACACAGAATTTTAGAGTAATGGAGCAACTTTCACCTTATACCATAAATTAAATAATTTCACTGGGTTTACTAGAAAACAAGTAAATAAAATATGTCATTTTAATAGTTATTGAATTCCCTTTTTTTCCTTCATTATGCTATGCTGAAACTTTCCTCAATAGAGCTCTTTCATGATGTCTTTTTTTAATGTTATTGAATTGTGGTAAGAACATTTAACATGAGATCTACAGTCTTAGCAATTTTTGAAGTGAACAATACTTTGCTATTGACTCTAGGTACAATGTTGTATAACAGATCTCTAGAGCTTATGCAAATTTATTGGCTAAAACTTTATGTCTGTTGATTAGTAAGTAACTTTCCACTTTCCCCTTCCCACGGTCCTAGGCAACCACCATTCCATTCTTTGACTGTATGAATTTGACAGTTTTAGAAACCTCATATACACAGAATTATGCCATATTTGTCTTTCTGTGACTGGCTTATTAAACTTAATGTCTTCAGGGTTTATCCATGTTGTTACACATTGCATTATTCCCTTCTTTTTTGAGGCTGAATAGTATTCCATTGTGTATAGACTACATTTCTTTACTCATTCACCATGATATCCTTTTTGAGAAAAAAATGTCACATATTGGCCTTTGGTTTTTTTAATATCACCTTTGCCAACAGAATAGTCTTAAAAGTGCCTGAGTACATTCTTTTTGCATGTATCAAACTACCTTGAACAAGAATTAGCATAAGAAACAAAGAAAGGTATCATAAATGAATCTAGTTGAGGGGGTTGACAATACAGCATGAGGTTTATGAGTAAAGACTTTGCAATCTAATGGCTTGGACTTAATTCCAGCTCTGTTATAAACTAACTCTGTGACCTTAGGCAAGCAAATTGTAAATCTCAATTTCTTCATCTATAAAATTAAAGATTATAGTAAAACCTAACTCCTAGTGTTGCTGTTGGTAATAAATGAGTAAACTACCTGAAATTTAATAAAAATTGTATGTTAGTTACATCATCATTGTATGATGATGACAACAATGATGATGATGATGACGATTCCCTATAAAGTCCATACTAATGACCCACATATTTATAAATTTACTTCTGACTACTGTCACATCAACTTATAAATGAATTAATTACTTATTTTTAGTTACCCTTTTAGGATAAAAGATGAAGTATTATTTTGTATATTTGGAGTTCAAACTTATAGAACTCAGTTCTCTCAAATTTAAAGAAATTCTATTTCATTAATTTGATATTTAAAGGCTATTCCACCATTTTATAAAAGTGTTGACTCCCATGTTTATGTCTGCCTCTCAAAAGAAATATCAAACCCATTACTCTGGGCTTTTAATCAAATAAAATATTAAGCAACTTTGAGGACTTTTTTCCTACTATTTGGAGAAGTTATTCTACTAAATTCTTCTTCTACACATTGAAAAGATGTCATACCCTCAAAAATTACATCTATAAACAGACTGTCTTTTAAAAAATCTCACTAATTTACAACATTTTTCAAAAGGTGAAGAGGAATAATTGAGTCCTTACTTCTTTGCAAGTAATTAGGGAAATGTAAATTAAAGTAAAACATTTGGCAATACAAATCCTTATCAAGGATACAGATGAAACAGGGACTTTTATACTCTTGATGGAACTATAAATAGATCACTAGACTGTAATTTGGCATTACCATTTATGACTGTATATTGCAAAAATAATCTTTCATGAATATATAAAAATGATGGGAATCTTTCCTGTATCATTGTTTATAATAGCAAAAATTGAGAAATAATCTAAATAAACATCAATATAAATAAAACATAAGTGCATGCATAAAATGTAGTATATTAAGAAGTAAAAATAAAATAATCATGTGTCAGTGTGACTAACTTAAAAGCATTAAAAAGAGTTGCTTGGTAATTTATATAAAATATATAATTCACAAAAAATATTCAATGCTAATTTCTGGTAGTCACTTTCTGGAGGTAAAAGATAAAGTGTTATTTTGAATTTGTTTCTGTACAATCTTACAGAAATTTATGTGGGGCATAGGCCTACATGATTGAAATATAAAAATATGGCTGTGAAAAATACATACCAATTTCATGGTGATGGTTTTCTTTGGGAGTATGAAAAGGAAGGGAGTAGCTTATAAACAAAGAATTAGGTGACTTCAGCTGTATTATTAATTTTTTATGTCCTTAACTTAGTCATCAATGTTAATATTTTTATGTGTTATTTTTATGTGATGAGCTATGGATTTTGTTATTACTTTCTTTAATTATCTATAATAGATTATTTTCTATTATAAAACTTAAAAATGGAACAAAGCAAAGAAAGAAGATATTATAAAACACATAATGTACAGCTAATATATTAAAACCTTAAAAGTAGCCAAGACTCTGGCCTTTAGATAATCTCTAAAATGATCATGATAATGCCTATTGACTTTTTTATTTTCTTTATAATCTGCTCAGTGTTACCAAGTAAATAGATCCAATTGACCTCAGGCATTTTAAAAGTGTTGTCTACTCAAATTTCATTTAATGTAAGCTGCTTTTCTGATCTATGCATTTTTGGGGAAGAAAATTGGTGGTTAGTAATGTTATTGTGGTCTACTAAATTTAGATATTACTAATGAAAGCTTATTAGTGCTCCCTCCTAGTGGCTTCTGGGATGACACCATCTTTACATAGCATGTAAGGCCAGATTAGAGAGAAGGCCTGGTATAGCTGGGGAAGCGTCAGCAAAAGAATGATGGAAGGGTCAGAAGAAATAGAGATAAAATAGCATACATAAGGATCAAAAGAATATGCTTAACTTTTCATTTTCAGGTTTGGGATGAAGGGAATGACTGTTGTAACCCTTGACACTCAAGGAAATTCACCAGACATTTGGCATAGAAAGAAGCAATTGCAGATGACGAGAAAGTGATGGGAAATTGGTACAAATCAGCTTGTCAGGGTACATGGTACCCACTGTCAAGTGGTGGTGAGGGATAGCAAAAAGATTCTGCTTATTTTTAAAAAATAAGTAGAAGGAAACTGATCTTCCTATGGAATATATAGAGGAGTATTCAATATTATCAGAGAAGCGCTTACCATCAACATCCTTATGGATCTATAAAAAGGTGACATCATCACTATAGATATTTAGAAGAAGGATTGTTGATTCACAGAACTTCTTTTCTAATTGGTTTTAGGAAGGGAATGTGGCAACCTATGAATAACTGAGCAATCATTAAGAATAAGACTGCCTGTAGTTCTGGCTACTTGGAAGGCTGAGGCAGAAGGATCACCAGAGCGCAGCAAGTTGACGCTGGGGTGACCTTAGTGTGCCACTGCACTCCTGCCTGGGTGATGGAGTGAGGCTGCAACTCAAAAAAAAAAAAAAAAAAAAGAATAAGACAAGAGAAAAATGACATTTATAAATATTGGTTTTTATGAATACTAAAAATAGAATTAATAAAAAATAATTGATATATAGAATGAATTTTTAAGTTTACTAAATTATAGATACATATATACCTGTTTATAAATACCATATCTAAGTTACATGCATAGGTCCAAATCATATATACATTACTATTGTGAGATTCTGGTATTAAATACCAATCAATGCTCAGGTAATAATATGGTATAAATGGTAGTTTGTTAAGATTAGTGCCTCTCCTCTAGTTTAAGTTATCTTATTCAGGAATTATTATGTTTCTTCTAATTTGCTTCTGCATAACTATCTAATTTTCATCTTTTTTTCACACTGGCCCATATAGTTACAAGTTCTTGCAAAAAAGTTGAATATATTTAGCAATATATTTTATCAATTGAATATTTTTATAGATATTTTTCTTACTTGTTATTGTATAAATCTGTGCAACCTACAATCTGCTGCTTCTTCACTCTTCTATGAATTTATTTTTCTATTGTATAATAAGACAACCTTTTTTATGCTTCACTGAAGATGTATGTTTTTCAAATATGTCTTTGATTTAGAGCAAGAATGGAATGGTTTCCAGTTTAAAAGTAGTTTGGACACTTGTTACAAAACTTGCAATGTACTATAAAATGTGTTAGCACATGGGGTGAAATAGTTTGTGTATGTATTTTGGGTAAAGCCAACACTCAGCACATTTGAGGAGTGGTCAGCTAATATAGCAATAGGGTATGTACAGTTGAAGGGTGCTACACAAACATTACATAAACAAGAGACATACACAAGAAATGACTACTAGCATAACTTCTAATATTGATATCTCTGTATGTCTCAATCAACAACAATGCTTTTCACATTAGCATGATAGATATCAGATATGGATTTTTCTGATGAACAATAATAAATGGGTATGTGATAGTAACAAATGTTAGTAATGTTCTCCCATTTGTAAAATTAAGGTTTTCCACGATAAGATGTTCAAGTAAAATATTTTGACACTCCCTTCCCTTACATGAAACAATACATAAAAATCTATAAGAATCATATTCTTAGGTATAATGTTCCAGCCTACATTTTTAGGTGTTTTTATGGCCAACTGTGAACTACAGATACTATTTTCCTGCTGCTAGGTATATGAGTGATAGAATCCAGTCTCAAATGTTTTGATGTTTTCCTCAAGATAACCTCTTAGAAGTACTTAAAATCCAGAAAAAATGAAAATTCTTCAAGCATAAAAATAGATTGTTAAAGTAATGTCTTTTATACAACAAAAGATAATTAATTAGTTAATAAATGTCCATGTTCATAATAGCTGTATTTGTAAAATTTTGATCTGGGACTTGTTAGCATTATGACCCTCTCGAGTTTGAATATTTACTGTCTACTCTTAACTACCAGAAATAACCTAAGAGTTATACATGACCAAATAGCTTGGATCAGCTCACAGATACTTTCGCTCCCCCAAACCTACTATTTTGAAGGCAATAACTCAGGGTCAAATAAAGTGTGAGCACTGCATGCAAAAGTAATTTTTAGATATGGTACACAATTTTAGTTAATATGCTTAAGTGAGAATGAATATTATTATTCAGATATCAGTAGAATATTGAACTGAATGAGTGAGTGGGTCTCATAGTACATAAATGAAGGTAAGAGATATGATTTAAGATCAAGTGTCCGACAAAAATGATTGAAAAAATGCAAAATATTTGAGGGTTTGGCTCTTGAGTATTGTGTTAGTTCATTCTACATTGTTATAAATACCTGAGGCTTGGAAATTTATAAAGAAAAGAGGTTTATTTTGGCTCATGATTCCGCATGGCACCACCATTTGCTGGACTTCTGGTAAGACCTCAAGAAGATTACAATCATGGTGGAAGACAGAGAGGGAACAGGTGTGTCACATGTCGAAAGTGTAAACAAGAGAGGGAAGGGAGGTGCCAGTTTCTTTTAAACAACCAGTTATTGTGTGAACTAACAGAGCGAGAACTTACTCATGACCACAAGAGCAGCAACAAACCGTTCATGAGGGATTCTCCATGGCCCAATCATCCCCACTATGCCTCACTTCCAATGACTTTTCAACATGAGATTTGAAGGAGACACTCATCAAAACTATAATAGGTATATAAGAAAATGTGGTTAGGGCAGTTAACAGTTATACTCAGATTACCACACTGGGTTATCTGATCACATTTATGCAACTTACTGCTAATTAAGTGTTGGTATTTAAATATGCTGTCAGAATATATAGATTTAGAAAATATTCCAAAAACTGATAAATGCAGAGAACAATGGAATTTACCAAATTGTAATTTCCTTTGCACCCTTACTCAGGAATTCTCAAAGTGCTTCCTTCATAGGTTTTGTAATAAGTTATAGTTTTATGACAATTTATTCACTTTCCTTATGTATGTGTTTAGACTGGAAAGGCAATATTTCCTGAACAAAAGAACAAAATAATAGGGGTCAGAATACTTTTGGTTAAGTCCTGGTTCTGTCACTAACTGCATGAGCTTAAATAGGCCATATTTGGGAAAGAAGGGAAGATAATATTTGTTCTTTCTCCAACAAAACAGTTGTGTCAGTTAATAAGGAAATCCCTCTAAAGTGTTTCATGTTGTAAAAGAGTTAAGCAAATGTAAATTTTTAAGGTTAAATTCCATTTCTTAAGTATATACTGAGTAATTGCAAACTTAAGGTGCTTTTAAAAATTTTTACAGTTACTGGGGAATGCCACCAGTATTCAGTGTGCAGAAGATGTAAATATAGCATGATGTGTGGATCAGTCCTGAACAATAAAAACTTGCTCTATCCAAGGTACCAATAGTTTTCTAGTTGAGAAACAATTTATTAGAAGGTATCTACTTCATCTCCAGCTCTTTAAGCCATATTAACTACACATTTAGTTAAGATTTGGGGAAAAAATACAAATGTCTAGGTTTGTTCTGACTTTCTTAACTATGAAAACTCTTAATCTTTCTTTTTTTTCTTTTTTTTGAGTTGGAGTCTCACTCTGTCGCTCAGACTGGAGTGCAGTGGCCGCTCCCGGCGATCCTTCTGCCTCAGCCTTCCAAGTAGCTGGAAATACAGGCGCACGCTACCATGCCCAGCTAATTTTTTTATTTATTGTAGAGATGAGGTCTCGCCAAGTTGCCCAGGTGGGTCTCGAACCTGCGGGCTCAGGCAATCCACTCACCTCAGCCTCTCAAAGCACGGGATTACAGGCTGAGTCACCGAGCCCAGCTCCTCTTAACTTTTCTACCATGAGCTGTTACCACACTTTTTCTTACACTTATCTCATTGAGCACAAACTCTTTTTTTTGGAAGTTCAAATTGGATGCCCATTTATTGTTGCAAATATACCTGGACATTTTTAAGTTTTGGGTGCTCATTTGTTATCAGGAGTGTTCATTGTGTTGTTGGGTATGATTTTTCATTTCAGGATTTAGCCACAAAGAATATTATTCACTCTCAAGCTCCATCCTCTTCCATAGCTAGATGTTCTAATTCTTAATGTACAAGCAAAACAGAATAAAATATAAATAGAATGTAAAGAAATTTTAAATATTAAGAAGTTAGTCTAGGGTTACTGATATTTTATAAATTTTTAGACTTGAGAAATTAAATAGGTGTTTTCAGTCCAACTTTATACCTAATATGTAACTCATCTATATTGTAGTCTTAAATAAAATCAAAGGTTTAGTTTAAACACTTCATTGATGGAAATGTAACTAAGCTGTTCAGTATAAATTTTGATTATTTCTTATTTGTTAGGAACTCTTTCTTATGCTGAAAGAAAAATGTTCTCCTCAGAGCATACATCATTTTGTCCTGATTTTTGCCCTTTAAATCTATAGATACCATATGATATCTTTTCTGCATATCTTTCAGATATTTTGAGATATATTTCATGTCTATGACCCTATAATGTCATTATATAAATTAAATTTAACATCCAGTCCATATTTTCTCACGTTGTACATAATGGTTTTGGGCTTGGTTATAGACTTTCCTTTTATTATCTAATAACCTGTAAAAAAATAAAGGTGGACTTGCTGGATGAACACAGCAGTGACATATATTTATTTTGAACAGAAATATGGCTTTCCCTCAGCAAACCTAGAGACTTAGATAAGACTTGCTCTCTCTTTCTCTATTTGTCTAAATATTCTCTTTCAGATGTTTTCCAAGCGTTAGTGCTAAGCTCATTGGATTGCAATTTCTAAAATTCAACATTCTATCCGCTTTAAAAATCAGAACAACTTTCCAATTTAATATCCTTCTTACTCTCTAATTTTTAGAGTCCTTCAAACAGTAATGGCAAATTCTGCCAAAAATTCTTCATGAGTAGGTAAGAAGAAACAAAAAAGGGCAACTCCCTGGGGTCCCCTCCCACTGTGTAAGCTTTTCTGTCCTCTCAATAAATCCTGCTTTCAAAAAGAAAGAAAGAAAAGAAGCAAAAAATAATGGTGTTTGCTTTTTTTTGCCATTTCTTAAAGGTTACAACATCTTGCCCATCTCCCTTTCTTCCTCCTCCTTCTCTTTCCTCTCCTACTCTTCCTCCTCCTTTGGCCTTGAATAGATAAAGTAATTGTTAACACTGAATCCTGGGATGATGGCCTATGCTTGTAATTCAAGCACTTTGGAAGGCCGAGGTGAGAGAATTTATTTAGCGCAGGAGTTCAAGACCAGCCTGGGCAACATAGTGAGACCTCATCTCTACAAAAATAAAATAAAATAATTAGCCAGGCATAGTGGCATGCACCTACAGTCCCGGCTACTTGGGAGGCTGATGAGAAAGGAGGTTGAGGTTGCAGTAGAGTTGTGATCGTTCCACTGCACTCCAACCTGGGCAACAGAGTGACACTCTGACTCAGAAAAATAAATAAATACATAAAAATACTAGCTAACACTCACTAAGTCCCTGAGGCTGTTCTAAGCCTTTATGTAGATGATTTCACTTAAAACTTTCTAGCAACAATCTGAGATACTCTACATATTCAAACTTTATTAATGGAAAGTATGAGGAAAAGAAGCTAAATAACTGTGCAAGATATTGAAGCTAATAAATGGTGGAGCCAAGATTTGTATCAAAACAGTTTGACTCTTAAGTACTATGCATGTCGCCTCCTAAGAACCCTTAATTTTTTCCATAACATCTTTTCCAAGAATATCAATATATTAATCTTTCTGTTATTATAGATACTATTCCCAGTATATTTGACTGCACTGCAACTGGCAAGAGGTTGAAGCGTCTTCACCTGTGTATCACTGCTACACAGCTATGATTCCCTGATAACATAATCCTTTTTCTACGACTTAGATGACTATAACATTCAATCTGATTTCTGTCTTAATGAAATATGGAAGTTTTACCACCTGGGGTAATATTCATAAATATTCACTTATTTAGTGAATTAACAAAAAATGTAATAAATTTTTACTGATTTTCTACCCATTGGGGTAGGATGCCTCATAGCTTGACAGAATTTTTAATTTTCTAAAGGTGTTTTGAGAAAATTTAAGATGGACCATACTCATAAGCCTAGTCTTCAGTCATTAAAATCTGTACATATGACATTCACTAGAAAATACATGGTTTGAATTGAATTTGCTTACAGCTATGGTCAAACCTTTGCAGGTTAATTAAAGTGTCAGAGATATTCGACTCCTCCAACAAGGATCACTCAATGAACTACAACTGCTAACTCAAATTCAAAAGAAAAAAAAAATTCAATTTTTTAACCAGTTCACTTTCTAGCTAGTGTCATAGTGTCATAAATAAACACAACCTGACACTAGTTGAAGCAGTGAAAACAAATTGTATGTAACTAACAATAAGGGAAAAAGTTGATCTCCATTCCCATTTGTGCTGAAGTCGTAGAATATTTTCAAGGAATAATGAGGGAAGAGGTAGTGTCACGGCTCAGTAGACTCAGAGAAGTAAAACAATACAAAGGTTTGGGTTATGCAAGCATGATTAGGCCAGCTGTGTTTGCTAGCTGGCAGTTATTGAAGTTAGGAATCTATCCTCCCACAGAGACTGGGAAACAGAGGCTATATTTTTCTTGATAACTACATTTCAGAGGAATGGCTCTCAGGTTCTTGAGAGAAATGATTCTGAGTTGCAAGAGATACATATTCACAACTGTAAGCCTTTTTTAGTAAATGCTCTAAGATAAGGAAGTCAGGGCCTATCATCAGGTTGGCTTGAACAAACAGTTAATTTTTTTGGCAGCCTTGTGCTTTCTCAGGGAGCCATTTTAATTGGGGACTAAGGTCATCTTTGGGACACAGCCTGATACTGCTAGAAGTTATAGGAGAGTTTGGTCAAGTGTCTTACTTAGTACAGTGGTTTGGATGGAGTTGCCATGTGACAAGAGTTCTGCAGTTGTCACTAGCACAGTGGCTTTTTTGTTTTGAAGAAAAACCCAGCAATAAGCTTCTAAATGAAAGATTAAGTAATATATAATCAAACAGTGGCTGGAAGATTTTTTTTTCATAATCAATAGTTCACAATTTTAAAAACTATGCAAGTAAAACTGAGCTTACATTCCAATTCTAATATGGTTAAAAGATTTTCTTCACTCTCTTCACAGCCCAAATAATCCATTGCCTTATTGATAAGATCCCTGGGAGATTGATGCTGATGTCAACTTTCCTACATGTGTAAATGACTCTGTCTATGTACTTATGTTGTTTGCACAGTTCTCATCTGAATGTTGGAGAGAAATAAACTAAGGGACCACAGGGCTCCAGCAGGGCACTGAAATGATGTATTTTCTAGGAAAGTTTTGACCTACATTCTCATTCTTAGCTCTTGCCTCTATTGCAGTTTGTGAGGATGGTACAAAAAACTGAGGAAATTCTATTCTCAATAGGCTTGGAGGTCTTCAGACTTTGCCTTACTCAATTGCAAAAATCAACAGCAGCTTCTTGGATTTGCCAAAAGCTTTCCTAGCTAGGGCCCAATTTTCTTCTACTGTACTGAAAAATGTAGCAGTTGTTAGACACTTTAATAATATTCAGTTATAGTAAAATGGCATATATTAAAAACTTACTATGCACAAGTTATTTTACTGGCTCTTCAGAAAATATATAATTAAATAAAATGTAATCCTTATCTTACTGAAATAACTGAAGTCAGAGAGTAATGTTTATGTAATTTATGATACATGGCAGCATTTTCATTTTCTAGTGGTAAGAATGTGTACCTTGCATTCTGACATAACAAATTATTTATACTCCAAATTTTTGTCAAGAACTATAAAAGGTCTGATCTTTTATTTCTTTTGAAAGCTAGCAAGTTAGCTTACCATAGTTTTATTGTGACTGTCAGAAGTCATAAAACTGTGAGGTCAAATACAAAGGGCATTATTATTCATAACACAAGTAGCATGATTATGAGCACGAATATCAGTAGCCCTTGCCTCCAAGTTCCATGGATTTGAAGTGATATGGTTTGGATGGATGTTATGCATTCAATGGTTTGGAATTACACTGAGACACACAACGCTTAGAGCATGAAAATATTTTCCAATGGACATTAAATGTGTTTGCCTTTGCTCTACAGAGAATCAATTTTTTTTTAGATTAGAAAATACAGTTTATTTAAAAGTAAATTAGAAAGAGAGAGAGACAGAGAGACATTTACCTCTCCAAGGTAGGAGAGGGGGCCAAAGAGAAACAGTTTTTGTTAAACTGGACAAAAAACATTTCTTCACTTTATTCCATAAGAAGACATTATCTCTATATTTCAAGGGTTTTTTTTTTTTTTTTTGTACAAAGGTCCTTGAAAAGATATTCTAGAACAAAGGACAGTTGGTGTCTTTTTGATGAGATGTGCAAAACCATGAAAGACTTATTGAGAACTGTCTCCTGACAATTTTTCAATCTCTGAAATGGGTAAATAATTTGTAATTTGAGAATTCCTATAAAATTTAACATACAATCATTTATAAAAAGTTTAACCGAGTAACTAGCTAGATGTTTGAATAATCTCCATAAAAATATATGTACTCTCATTCACTCCCTTTTCATTTTTCTTAAAAAAATAATACAATGAATATATGTACTAAATTACTTAATTAATGCATCATATTATTTTTGCTATTAAAAATGTTATTGTCCTGAATACAATGCACAGAGCCCTCTCTGGTGTGTGCTGTCATCAAAATATGACTCACATATCAAGTATGTTGATTTGGGCTGCTGATAATGGTAAGACTACCCTGAGAGATAAAGTATTTTAAAGAAGGTAAACTTTACACTACCTATATAAATTATTACAGTTACCACCAAAACTGTGATAATTCTCTGTGTCTTAACACCTATCAATAGTGCTGTCATATTGATGGTCGACAAATATTTATTCAGTGCATGGACTGATGTATTCAATGCTTGGTCAATACAGTAAGAACTACTTATCTTATTCAAATCTTTAGAAGTTTTATTTATACAAATAGTCCATGGCAAACAATTGTGCTATACAAGTCATTTACAAGTAGATTAGTAGATTACAAGTATATACACAATTTAGGACACATAAATCTTATGAACAAATATTTAACAAAACTGTAAGGAAAAGCTAATGCATGCCAAATGTATATTCATACAAATCTTAAGAAAGTCTATCTCAATATTCGATCAAAAATGAAATGATGATTTGAGATGTTTTTAAAACCTTCTTTTTATGTTATATTGCATTTGGATCCAAAATTAACTCTGGAAATTTTTCTGTGAGTTAATGTATAAGGAACTTACTTCTTTAAGAAATATAGTATTTGTGGAGACCATCTGTGAAAACTAGGATCACTGTTAATTTAGCAAGAATGGAATTTAAATCAACTGGGCCATTTAATGGCACATATTTTTAGGAAAGTATACAGCATATTTTGTCAACATTGGTAACTTAGTCTGTTAGAAACTATCAAAATATCATTTGTCTGTTACTTTGAAGCTTCTTAGTCAAATCTCCAATAGCAGGAAAATACAGACCTACTTTTGAAAAGCCTGAATATGAGCTTTATTCAAATATGAAACAAAAAAATGTTAACTAATAGCAACATCCAGAGTAAAAAAGATTATTAGAATTGATAAAATTTATGATAAATTTGAGAATTTATAATTTTTTTGCACATATATATACATATATACTTGAATAACATTATTATCTTTTACAAATCCAGTGCCTGCCTTTTATAAAATGACCATGTTAGAGCTGGAGAAAAGTAACACAGTATCTAAAAAAGTATTTTTATAAGATTATTTTCTGAAGTAAGTTTATCAATATGTAAAAAAAGTGTGGATTTGATACATTTTCTTTTAGTCGTTTCTGAAGTTTCATTATGAGTCAGAATAGTGTTTAACAAAAGGGACCTAGGTAATAAAATGGCATAACTTTGGGTTCTGGTATAACTATGGCAATATAAGCCCACCACGATCCATCTCTCCCACTGAGTACAACTAAAATATCTTAACAAAATACAAAAATCAACTACACAAAGATTTTAAAAGTAAACAAAAACAGGCACATTTTAAATTAGAGTCAAACCTTTAAAATGTGACCTGCATGGGGGATGATTTTATCTTTTCATTATTTTCTCTTTCTCTTTTGCCCTAGGGTAGTTCAGTCATAGAACCATGGGACAGAGAAGAATGACTAAATCTCTACTAGAATTCCAACTTTCTGTCCCAAAGAACTTGGAAAAGAGTCCCATATAAACTGAAAAGTATGCCAGGAAAACATAGAAAGGAAAAAGCTGAAGAAGGAACATCATTAATTTTGTAAGCCTAGAGGTAACATCCGAGCAGTGCATATACAAAAAGACAAAAAACAGCATAGCAAAGGCTTTGAAAACTGAACTGAGATTAGCACCACTGTCCTATGTAGATAAAAAAAGAATTCACAGTATGAGTATAAACGTTTGAATTCATTGCTAAAACAATTAAAGCAACATGATCACTCATTTGGAGTACAACAGGACCAAGAATCCACACATCGCAATATTAAAAATGTACAGAATAAAACATAAAATTAATTTACACAAAAAATGTGATAAATTTTTACAGGAAATTGCTATCAAAGTATGAAAACCAAAAAATGTCCAAATGATAAAAATATCAGAAAAATACTTTATATCAACTTTTATAGTCATTCTCCATAAGGTGAAAAATAGACACACTTGACATGAATAGAAGGTGACTCTTACACATGCGTGTGTGTGTGTGTGTGTATATATATATATACATATACACACTATAAAAATAAATAATTGGAAAATTTAAAGCTGAAAATATTGTTTTGAAATTTACAATATTGTAGGATTGGCTTAGTAGTAAAATACAGACGATAAAGGAAAGAGTAAGTGAATTTGAAGGTAGATAGTTTATAAATGAATACTCAATCTGGAAAACAAGGAGAAAACAGACTAAACAAAAAAATAAGCAAACAAAAAACAGAACATCGGCGACTAATGGAAAAACATTTTAAAAGACAAATGAATGAGTCACAGTTTCAGAAGTATAGAATTTCTAGACTGTGTTAGTAGGTGAAGTAACCTAGGTAAAGCCCAGTAGTTTCCCCATATTCAAAAGAAGTTGAAACTCTAGGGAGAAAAAAAATCAACATTCGTACTGCAGAGCATCTGTACATAGAGAATTTCAGAGATCTCTGCTATTCAACTGAGTACTGATTAGGGCAAACATGTGAGAAGATCACCAGAGTTTAGG
This sequence comes from Tarsius wallacei, assembly GCA_963574415.1. Taxonomy (NCBI): domain Eukaryota; kingdom Metazoa; phylum Chordata; class Mammalia; order Primates; family Tarsiidae; genus Tarsius; species Tarsius wallacei. The sequence goes on from CAUYQG010016795.1 coordinate 20,421, forward strand.
GGAAAACAACACCCCTAAGGCAATCCCAAGAGCTCACACAATGCTAAGAGTGCCTATCTTCAACAATCAAAGCAGAAAACTGCATAATTGATGGGGCATAAGATAAGAGTACTGAGAAGCTTTTTGTTTTAGTGGAAAAATTTAGCCCTGGAATAAATTATGTTTGGATATCTTCTTACAAAGCTTAAAAATTAGAAAAGAAATATCAAACTAGTTCTAAGTAACTAAATCATGACCCATAACAAAGATTTTAAAAATTGTAGGTAAATAAAATATTCAGCAACTACAATTTAAAATTCACAATACCTGATAACAACTTCAAATTTACCAAGTATGCAAAGTGAAAGAAAATTAAAAATTAATATTGAGGGAAAATCAATTAATCAAAAGAGACTCGTACCACATGTTCCACTTATAAGCGGACCCTGAACATTTATCATAACACTGTAAGACAGTTTGGCAGTAGTAGGACTGTGACAGAAAGGGGGCTGATAGCAGTTAAAAGTATTCATTTTGAAAGTCAATCAGCAAGCTCTAAAAACCCACCACACTGGTTTTGTTTGAAAAAGCCAAATAGCCAAAGACTGATGGCTTTCATGAAAATGCAAAAGGGTAACTAATTTACAAACTTACCCAAATCCTCCCTTTATCAGTTTACAGTCCCTACTCGCCCTGTATTTCCTGGAAATCATTTGTTCTTTGAAAATCTGATTTTGCTAAGTACAACCTTGTGAATTCCAAAGAAGATGTATAATCGCTCAACCTGACCCCCACTCCCTTACCTAAACTAAGGTATAA
>CAUYQG010016797.1:0-15820 GCA_963574415.1 Tarsius wallacei
TTTCCCAAGACAAGGTCTCACTATATTGCCTAGGCTGGTCTCGAACTCCTGGGCTCAAGCAATCCTCCTGCCTCAGCCTCTCAAAGTGTTGGGATTACAGGTGTGAGCCACTGCACCCAGCCTAGAGAAATGGGTTTTAACTACAGCGTTTTGAACCATTTGTAAGGGAGTATGAAGTCAAAACTGCCAGTTAATATATTTTATTTCAGATGAGAAATATCCCCAAGCCATCTAAGGGACTCTACAGCAGAGGCAAAAAACAAGCCAAAAAAAAAAAAAAAAATTTAAAAATTTAGTGTATGAATAGAGTGTCTGGCTAATGGCCAGATACTAACTAACCTTTTGAAGGGTCAGAGGCCTTTTCCTATTACTTCCAGGTAGGAATTGTGAGATTTTTCTCCCAATGGGATGGTGGGGAGGTAGCTAGCTAGGTAGTGTCCAGGGGAGCAGGGAGAATGCAGGCTCTGTCCCTGGGAGCAGATTCTGGGGTTCATCATGAGGGCTGTGCGTAGGGTTGGAAAAGCAGACCTTTTCACAGGAGGGGAGAAGCTGGACGGGCAAGAGTGGGGATGGGAGCGTGGGTGCTGGTGCCGGTGGAGCCAGAGGACCCAGGCAGAGCTTCGGACTAAAGAGCTTGAAGCTTGATTTTTACTGACTGCTTTCTGTAACATGCACTGGTGGGTTGGCCTGGTTTGATATATAGAATTGGGACAGACAGGAGCTGTGCTTTTTAAGGTTGCTCAATGTCTGCATTTGTGAAGTATCAAAGCACTGTACCCAACCAATGTTTGACATGTATAGAATAAGCGTGGGGATGCTGCCAGAGCTATGACATTCTCACTTGTCAAACAGTCCTGCTGTAGCTTTGAGGAGGACTCGGTACCTGCAGATCCCTGAAAAAGCTCTGCGTGGGTGACGAGTAGAAGAGGGGTGACATACTGGAATATGAAAACTCGTGATGTTCTATTGTCGCTCACCTCTTCCACTAGGGGGCGCATGGATTAAGATCAGAGACTGGGTTTGGGCCTGGGCAGGAGCCAGGCTGGGATAATTATCTCCAGATGTGGGGGACTCTGAGCCTCTTCCCACAGGCCATAGAAATTAACCCTTCAATTGGCCAAATGGATTATGTCATTTTGACTATTGGTTCTGCCCTATGCCTATTGATTCTAAACCAGGTTTATAAAGATACTGCATTAAAAATTGCATTGAACTCTTGATTATTGTAGTTTTTATTTGAGAACTCTGTGAGCTGGTTGTTTCTTCTTTCCTATTGTTTACTTGTAGGCCATGTCAACAATCCTAAGCAAATATAAAAGAAACTGAGTGGGAGAGGAGACTGCTATTTGTCCTCAATTTTGTCATCAAAGACTACATCACAAAAAGACCCATCCACTTGGAAACAGAAAGAAAAGAGAACTATGGCTCAGAAATTCCTAGAAGCGACATTCTATCTTTTGTTTGTTGGTTTTGTTTGTTTTGTTTTAGGACTGTGAACAGATGGTCCGGCTACATCAATAACAAACAAGTCAGAGCTTACTAGAAAAGAGTAAGCTGGAGATTCAAGGGGGTAGGCTGTGCTAATAGCTCACCCAGTCTCCCTGGAACACTATTTCTCCTAATATGGTTTGCCTACCACCTACATCTGAACCACCTGGGGGAGGAGGGCTTGTGAAATTGCAGCCTTCTGGGCTGAATCCCAACCTAAAGAATCAATATCCGGACCTCTAAATCTGCATTTTTTTTTTTTTTTTGAGTTGGAGTCTCACTCTGTCACCTAGACTGGAGTGCAGTGGCCGCTCCCGGCCACTGCATCCTCGACCTGCTGGGCTCCGGCGATCCTTCCGCCTCAGCCTTCCAAGTAGCTGGAACTACAGGCATGCACTACCACGCCCGGCTGATAAATCTGCATTTTTTTGAGTCGAGTCCCACTGTGTCACCCAGGCTGAAGTTCAGTGGCATGCTCATGGCCACCATAGCCTCGCCTTGCTGGATTCAGGCAAGATTTCTGCCTCAGCCTTCCAAGTCGCTGAAACTACAGGTGTGTGCCACCATGCCCGGCTACTTTTTTTGATTTATTGTAGAGACGAAGTCTTGTCAAATTGCTTAGGCTGTTCTGGAACCCCTGGGCTCAGGCAATCCTCTCACCTCTGCCTCCCAAAATGCTGGGATTACAGGCATGAGCTACACTGCACCTGACATGCATCTGCAACTCCTCACTTAAATGCGCTTCTTGGAATTTCACCAAGGATAGCTTGATTTGTATGGAATTTTGTTTCATTTTTAAATCTTTTTTAAAAAATGCCCATCCCTTGGGAAAATGAACTTTCTTTTCAGACGTTGGAGGGAATTTGCTTATTACATAGTTGTGGTCGCTCATCCTAAGACAAAAATGAGACATTTTTATTGACTTGAGAGCAAAGAGTAATTTTAGAGCCTGAGAAGCTTAAGGAGTGAACAAATGGGAATAGAACATTCATTCCAGTGACATACTAAGAAGGAAAACCTCAAGAGTTACTTCTGGTCTTGAGGGGGCTTCGTTCCTGACCCGAGGAAATAAATACTGAGTAATTGTAGCAGGAACAAGTCCTAATCTGCAAACTTCAGAATATCAGATATAGACATTTTATTATGTTTCTGTGTCACCCTAATTTCTATTTTGTGTCTGTGCTATCAACAAAGTCATGCTGCAACAAAAAATAGCCCCCATATCTCAGTGGCTTAATACAGCAGAGGCATGTCACTTGCTTATGCTACCTGTCCACCATGGGTCGGCAGTGACTAAGGGAGCCAGGCTGGAAGTCTCATGTCTCTGCTTGCTTCCAAGATCACTGTGGCAGAGGAAAAAGCAAATGTGACAAATTGTACATAGACTCTGTATTGGAGTAATTCAGAGAAACAGAACCAAGTGTGTATGCGTGTAAATAAACACTATATATATAAATATATAATGAACATATAATATGTAATATATAATAAATATATAGTGTTTATACACATAAATAATATATAAAAATATTACATATATATATTGAGAGAGAGAGACAGGGAGACAAAGTGGCAGAGAGAGAAACACAGAGAGAGACAGAGAGAAATACAGAGGGAAACACAAAGAGAGAGGGACTGAGAAACAGATTTTATTGGTTCATGCCATTGTGGAACTGGGAAGTCTGAAATCTGCAGAACAGGCTGGCAGGTTAGAGACCCAGGGAAGAGCTGATTTAGCTCGAGTCAAAGACAATCAGGAGACAGAATTTCCTCCTTAGGATACCTCAATTTTTTTCCCTTAAGGCCTTCAATTGATTGGATGAGACTCACATTATGGAGGGTAATCTGTTTTACTCAAAGTCTACAGATTTTAATGTTAATCACATATGAGATACCTTCACAGCAACATCTAGGTTGGTGTCTGACCAAAAACTAGGTACCATGGCCTGGCCAAATTGATGCATTAAATCAGCTATCACAAGCTCTTCATCTTCAGCCTGGACAGGAGACATCTCACTTCTGCTCATATGTCATGGGTCAAAGTATATCACGTGGTCACATCTAATGTCAAGGTGTCCAGAGAAATGCAAATCCTATCATCTACCCAGGAGGAGAAGAGCCAGAATATTTGTGAACAGCCCTAATGGCCACCATGGTCCTCATTTCACTAAGGGAGTAGAAACATATTCTAAATCAAGTTAGGGTCCCTCTCTTTCCCTGGGTTCCGTCTACAAGGGTGGCAGGGAAACTTACATATGCCACAACGGTAGAGGGCACCTGGACCTTAGTCGTCATCTATTCACGTTGGCATCTCCTGAGACATCCATCCAGTTGGCAGTTGTCTGCCTACCCCATTGCAGTTTGCAGGGCTTCATAAGAGTCAGCAGCTTTTGTGCACATATCTGTGCCTCTTCGCATCAAGTGGGAATTATTCTGTCACTTCCCAGGGCACAAGAAACTCTTGGAGGCTGGGGCAGTGGAGACTACTAGTTGCTCCAATGTCTGTTTTCTTCTTCTATAAATATAAGATATCCAATTTTTAGTCGGGTATATGTTGTCCAGAATAATGAATACATTTCTCAGACTTCTTTGCAGCTTAGTAGTATCATGAAACTAGAGCCTGGCCACTGGGATATAGACAGAAGAAAATATGTACATGTCGAGGGTCCTTAAAGGGAAAGGGTGTGTTTTTCCTTACTTCCTCATCCCTGCTGTCCAAGATATGGATGAGATGCCTGGACTGTGAGATGACTCCTCATTTTGGAGACTGAGAAGACTTTGGGAATGCGGGTCATGTCTAGTGAAGCAGAACTTAGAAGGAATGCCATACCAACTCTCTGTCACCATTCTGCTCTGTGAAAGACAAATTAACTTTCTCCTAATTAGCCAGGCTCGGTGGCTCACACCTATAATACCAACATTTTGGGAGGTGGAGACGAGAGGAATGCTAGAGCCCACGGGTTCAAGAGCAGCCTGGGCAACATGGCAAGACCTCGTCTCTACAATTAAGCAAAAAAATTAGCTGGGCATGGTGGCACACACCTGTAGTTCCAGCTACTTGGAAGGCTGAGGTGGAAGGATCGCCTAAGCCCATCAGGTCGAGTCTGTGGTGGCTGTGAGCATGCCACTGCACTCCAGCCTGGGCGAAACAGTGAGATTCCAACTAAAAAACAAAAACAAAAACAACTTTCTACTTATTTAAGCCATACTCCTGGTTTTCTGTCACTTGCAGAACATAAATTAATGATAGCACAACAGGAATTTCCTTACATGGTAGGAGACAGATCCCTGAGTGTTGATGAGACTTCTCCCTTAACTTAATGGTATGCAAGGTGTTTGTAGCACCAGACCCCTCTCACCTGGCAAATTCTCAGGTCTATGGCTACTCCTCAGAGAGGGACTAAGAGGCCCGCCTACTTAAATCCTTATCTGGTGCGTATCCTTGGATTCTTTGCTTGCTGGTTCAGAGGCCAACTGAAGTGAAAGTAATTCCAAAATGTGTACAATTCGTCATTCACATCACTCTTTGAACTTGCCCTGGACTTTGATGAAATGACTTTGTTTAGGTTTCCTAGAAGTATTCTGAACTGAAGATCCGAGTGTTAAGTAGTTTACTCAGGAGGTGACTGCAGGAAACTCCAGCAGGAGAATGGAGAAGTGAGATGGGGAGGCAAAGGAAGCCAATAAAGTGTGTGACTGTGTCGGCAAGCAGTCTACCATGGGCAGTCAGAGCTCCCTCCCAGAGGGAGCGCTGGGAATAGGTGGGGCATACTTGGAATTATCCCAAATATCCCTGTTCCTGAGAGTTGAGGAAGCTGAGACCCATGTCCTCTGACTCCCTGTTGGCCGAAGGTTGCTTTTGGAGGCATTCACTCTCCAGCACCTCAGGACAGCCCCATCTACAGGCCAAGAGAAGAGTCTTCAGGAAGAATGGGTGTGGACTGTGAGCAGACTTCAGAATGTAGCAGTGAGTGTCAAGGGCATCTGGTCAGGGCACTCATGTTCACTCCGGCTCTCCTCTAATGTATTCCCCTGTGTGAAAGCAGCATGATTTGAGAAGGGGAGGGGAGAATTTCTTCTTTTTTTTTTTTTTTTTGAGTTGCAGTCTCCCTCAGGCGCCCAGACTGGAGTGCAGTGGCCGCTCCCGGCCACCGCAGCTTCGACCTTCTGGGCTCCGGCAATCCTTCTGCCTCAGCCTTCCGGGTAGCCGGAATTACAGGCACGCGCTACCACGCCCGGCTAATTTTTTGATTTATTGTAGAGATGAGGTCTTGCCAAGTTGCCTAGGTGGGTCTCGAACCAGTGGGCTCAGGCAATCCACTCACCTCAGCCTCCCAAGGCGTGGGATTACAGGCTGAGCCACCGAGCCCAGCTGAATTTCTCCTTTAAGAAAGGAATTAGCTTTACTTAAAGTGAAAACATGAAATAACCACTTGGAACCCTTTTAAGGTTTCATACAACGGGTACTTTGGTCGGGACTAGCCACATAATTTGTGGGGCCCGGTGCAAAATGAAAATGCTTGAACCCTTATTCAAAAATCATTAAGAATTTCAAGACCTCAACAGTAAAAAGTTCTCTAAGCCCTTCTCGGCACAGAGGGCTCTGTGGGGGGGGTCACATATTCTGTCCACCTCCTGCCCTGGAAAATTTACAACACCTTGTAAGTTGCAGGGTTCCTTGGAGGATCTGTTAGTCCAAGTTCAAAGTGTCCAACTCAGTTTTTATGTCCTCCTCTGTTTTCTTTCATGGATTTTATCCTCCCTCTGATTCCTGTCACTGAAGATCCAAGAAAATCAGAGCCCTCTCAAATGTGCCTCAGAGTCCGTCTTCCTGTGTTTGACATGAGACAGCCCCATTTCTGGATTAATTTCATGCTAGATGAAATCATGCAGCATGGCTGGTATGGAAGACAGTTGTAACATTTCTTAGTTGTAAGGAACTCATAGGTTGCTCTGTAGGTCCCCAGCTCCCCTTTTCTTGTCTTGTCTCCTGAGTCTTGTTTACCCTTGTCTTGTGGTTGAGAAAGCTAGTTAAATTGCTGTGGAGCAATTCTGGTCATGGGTTACCATGTGGTCCAAGTGAGAAGTAATGGCAACTGGAACCAGGAGGAAGCATTGGAGGTACAAAAAGTCTGATTCAAGAGGGATTGAAAATGTACAACCAATAGGATTGGGTGATGGATTGAGAAAAGGTATCAAGGATTTCCAGCTTGAATAAAACTTTGTTCCTCTAGTTCACATGCTGGATCAATATTTTATGAATTTCTCCCATGTGTCAGGCTCTGTTAGATTCTTTCACATACATAACTCCTTCTTCCTCATTACTTATGTGGCAAAAGTCACATTAAGTTATTCCTTCCTTGCCGGGAGTGGTGGCTCAAGCCTGCAATCCCAGCATTTTGGGAGGCCAAGGCAAGAGGATTGCCTGAGCCCAAGGGTTTGAGACCAGTCTGGGCAACTTGGTGAGACCTTGTCTCTACAATAAATTTTTAAAAATTAGCCAGAAGTGGTAGCGTGCCTGTAGTTCCAGCTACTTGGAAAGCTGAGGTGGAAGGATCGCCTGAGCCCAGTAGGTCAATGCTGGGGTGACCATTAGCGTGCCACTGCACTCAAGCCTGGGTGACGGAGTGAGACTCCAATTCAAAGCAGGGTTCTTGGGACAACATTCAAACCAAACCAAACCAAACCAAACCCAAAAGATACTAAAAATCTGTAGCTTTCCTTGTCTAATAAACATACTAGATACAAACATGTAAATTTAAATGATAGGGCTTCTGGGCAAGATAGCAATGGAACAGGTTGGACTGTGAGAGTCTCCACAAAAGCGAGTGTCCATAAAGACTCTCTGCATGAGTGGGTGTGTGTAGGTGGGGAAGTAAAAGTCTGTCTGAGGGGAGACTTGGGTTCATGCACCCGGGACTCTCCCCCGGAGGTGACTGCAACCCTCCAATGCCCTGAGATTAGAGACCAAGGCGCACAGGATCACCTGCCATTCTTGGGGCTCTCTTGAGAGGAGGCAGCAGAGAACAGTCACCCCTCACCACCCAGCACCTGACCCATGCCATCACCTGTAGTGGCAGACCAGGCACAAGCAGGAGGAGCCATGAAGAAGGCAGTCTGGACTGGGTAGAGACTTGCATTGCCCTGCCCAGCTCTTCCTAGCTCCATCTTGGGACCCAGAGGCAATCATCTCATCAGACTCAGAGAGGCAGATGCTCCTCCTCCAGCTGGAACAGGCACAGACATGTCAGATCTGAGTGGGAGACTTGACAGCAGCAGCAGCGAGTAGGGTGAGTTTGGATCTGATCCATCCTCTTCCCACAGTAGTTCATGGGGACATCTGACTCACACTGAGAGCAACCCTATCAGCCTGCACTGAGAGCAGAGGGGAGGGACCAGAGATCAGAGCTGCTCCCTAAGGTGGAGGCCTGAAAGGAACCTGGAGTCACAGAAATAGCCACAGAGTGAGTTTTTTTTCTTCTTGTTTTGGTTTTAGCTTTTTTTCTTCTCTCTTTCTTTCTGTTTTTGTTTACATTTTTATACTTGTTTTGTTTCTGTTATTTTAATGGAGTTTTTAAAAAAGATTTTCTGTTTATATCTGATGTATGGGTATTTTTGAGGGGTTTGTTTGTTTGATTGTCTGTGTGTTTTTTGTTTGTTTGTATGATTGTCTTTTTTGTTTTTTCTGTCATTGTTTGTCTCTCTGTTTATTCATTAGTTAGTATACCCATCTGTTTTCCCTTTTCTTCTTCTCTCTCCCCACCTCCCTTTCAACTTCCTCTTTTCTTTTTCCATTCTTTTTCCTTTTCTTATCTCATTTTGCTTTCATGGGGCAAACAGACACCCCACTGCATGGACAGATGGTAAGCCAGTGGGAAGTGGGTTCCAGGGGACCTGCATACCTGTCAGCAGATACTGGGATCTGCTTCTGAATCACAGCTCCACCCATAATTAAATCTCAAAACTGCAAAAAGCACAGGCCCCCACCCCCAATCCAGCTTCAGAATTGAACAAAAACCACAGGATCTACATAAGAATAGGAGATTGAGCAAGTGGAAATAAAAGCTATTTCTCTGGCCAGGTGCAATAGCTCAAGTCTATAATCCTAGCACTTTGGGAGGCCAAGGTGAGGGGATTGCCTGAGCCTACAGGTTTGAAAACAGCCTGGGCAACTTGGTGAGACCTCATCTCTACAATAAATTTAAAAAATTAGGTGAGTGTGGTATCGCATGCCTATATTTCTGGCTACTTGGAAGGCTGAGGTGGAAGGATTGCCTGAGCCCAGCAGGTTGACACTGGGGGTGGCTGTGAGCATGCCACTGCACTCCAGCTTGGGTGATGGAATGAGACTCCAACTCAAAAAAAGAAAAAACAAGCTATCACTCCTATCACTGAACAACAGAATTAAAGAAGAGGCAAAAAGGGGGAGAAAAACCTACACAAATGAAAAACCAAAAGAAGAATATGAGTCTCACACAGACCCCGGGGAGGTCAGCCACTGAGAATACAGACTTTGGAACTCAAACAATGAAGAGCCTCCAGAATGACTGGTCTCAAACCACAAACCCAGGTATTAAGCTATTAATAGAGAGAATAAATAGAAATGAGGAGAGACAAGAGGAAAGACTGAAGGAGGTGATAACTGAGGTAACAGCAATAAAGAATACAGTGAATGAAATAAACAACAAACTGATGAACATGGAAAGCAGAATTAACCAAGCAGAAAAAAAAAAATCTCAGAGCTTGAGGACCAAAATATGGAGCTAACCCAAACTGTTAAAAACATAGAAAAGAAGCTTAAAAAGACAGAATAAAACCTCCAAAAGATGAGTGATTATTTCAAGAGGCTGAACCTAAAATTATTTGGAATCTGTGAGGCAGATAGAGAGACAGAAACCACCCTGGAACAAACATTCCATGAAATTATCCAAGAAAACTTCCCTCATCTCATCAGTGATGTGACCATTCAAACACAAGTGATTTAGAGAACCCCTGCAAGATAACAAATGAGAATTCCAACTCCTAGACACATAGTAATTTGTTTGCACAAAGTAGGTATAAAAGAAAAAATCCTAAAGGCAGCAAGAGAGAAAGGTTAGACTATCTACTGGGGAAGACCAATTAGAATAACAGCAGACTTACCTACAGAAACACTTCAGTCTAGGAGGGCTTGGAGCCCAGTCTTCAAAGTTCTCAAACATAAACAGTTTCAACCAAGAATTACCTACAGCTAAGCTAAGTTTCATCAGTGATGAAGAATTAAAATCCTTCCTAGACATACAATCCCTAACAGTTTATGCTGCCTCCAAGAAACACTTAAGAAAGTATTAAACACAGAAGAAAGGAAAAAAGAATGAAAACACACTTCAAAGAATGCAGGAAAAAGATTGACAGCACACATGAATCAATCCAAAAATCAAAAGAAAGACAACAAACAAATAAACAAACAGCAGCAGCAACAACAAACTCTATAAGAACCTTATGACAGGGATAAACTCCTACATCTCAATAATTAGCCTGAATGTGAATGGACTAAAAGACATAGAATAGCAAATTGGGTAAAAAATCATAAGGCTACAATATATTGTCTGTAAGAGACTCATCTCACCAGAAAGGACACTCATAGACTTAAAGTAAGAGAATGGGAAACAAAATTTCAGGTGAATGGAACATGAAAGCAGGAGTTGTGATCTTAATATCAGACAAAACACCCCTTAAACTATAAAAAATTTAAAGACATGAAAGGTCACTACATAATGATAAAAGGTTCAATCCATCTACAAGAAATATCCATCCTAAACATATATGTACCCAACATAGGAGCACCAACTTTCATAAAGCAGCTTCTAGGTAAACTAAACACAGCTGGGGACTTAAACACCCCACTAATACCCCTAGACAGATCATCAAGACAAAAAGTCAACAAGGAGATCTGGAACCTCAATGTGATGTTGACTAAATGGACTTAATACCTAAGGAACACTCCACTAAACAACCATGGAATATACATTCTACTCAACACCACATGGAACTTACTCTAAGATCGACCACATCCTTGGTCATAAATCAAGCATAAACAAATTCCATAAGATTGAAATTCTGCCATGCACCTTCTCGGACCACAGTGGAATAAAAATAAATATCAACACCAACAAAGTTCCTCCCAAACACGCAAAGACATGGACACTAAATAGCGTGATGCTAAACAACTTCTGGGTCAACATGGAAATCAAAAGAGAGATTAAAAGATACCTGGAAAAAAAATGAAAACAAAGAAACATCTTACCAAAATATGTGGGATACCATGAAAGCAGTCCTAAGAGGGGAATTCATATCTCTATGAACACACAAGAAGAAAATGGAAAGATCACAAGTTAATAGCCTAACAAATCACCTAAGGAAGCTGGAAAAGCAAGACCACAAAAACCCTAGCTTCAGCAGAAGAATCCAGATCACCAAAATAAAAGCCCAAATTCAGGACATAGAAGACAAAAATATAATATAAAAAAAAAAAAAAACAATGAAAACAAAAGCTAGTTTTTTGAAAGGATAAACAAGACTGATGGACCCCCAGATAGACTGACCAAGAAAAAGCCCAAATAAACACAATCAGAAATGCAAAAGATGAAGTCACAACTGACCTTGAAGAAATACAAAAGATTATCCTAGATTACTATATACACCTGTATGGAAACTCGAAAACCTAGAGGAAATGGAGGACTTTCTGACATCACACAACATCCCCAGGTTGAAACAAGGGGTTGACAGGAAATTGACTTATGTCATAAGAAAACTATTTGCCAAAAAAGGTCCTGGGCCAGGTGACTTTCTAGCAGAAGTCTACAAAACGTACAAGGAGAAACTGATACCAATCCTATTGAAAGTGTTCCAGGCAATTGAGGAAGATAGAACTGTCCCCAAATCATTTTATGAAGCTAACATCACATTGATACCCAAACCAGGTAAAGATCCAACAAAGAAAGAGAACTACAGGACAATATCCTTGATCAACATAGATGCTAAAATTCTCAATAAGATTCTAGCAAATCAGATCCAATAACATATCTTAAAAATCATCCCCCGTGACCAAGTAGGCTTCATCTCTGGGATGTAGGACTGGTCAATATCCACAAGACCATAAATGTAATTAAATACATCAACAGATGTAAAGACAAAAGCCACATGATTATATCATTAGATAGGGAAAAAGTTTTTGATAAAATCCAGCACCCCTTCTTGATAAAAACCCTTGGACATCTAGGCACAGATGGAACATACTTCAAAATAGTAAGAGCCAGCCGGGCTCGGTGGCTCAGCCTGTAATCTCGCACCTTTGGGAGGCTGAGGTGAGTGGATTGCCTGAGCCCGAGGGTTCGAGACCTCCCTGGGCAACTTGGCGAGACCTCATCTCTACAATAAATAAAAAAAATCAGCCGGGCGTGGTAGCGCGCGCCTGTAATTCCGGCTACTCGGAAGGCTGAGGTGGAAGGATGGCCAGAGCCCAGCAGGTCGAGGCTGCGGTGGCCGGGAGCGGCCACTGCACTCCAGTCTGGGCAACAGTGAGACTCCAACTCAAAAAACAAAACAAAACAAAAAAAACCTGGAACTTACAAGAAATCATCGAGACTCTAAGAGAAAATCATCTCCTATTATAGTGCCAGGCCCCCCAAAAGACCCTGGAAGGGAAGGCATTGTGTCTGAGAGGCTGGAGAAATGACCTGGAGACAATGGATGAGACATGGGCTTTATTCAGGAACTTATGTACAAGGAAGGTGGTCCAGGAGCAGCCAGCTGGACAGGAATAAAACCACTCCCCAGTGTAAAAGGCACATAGGTTACATCGCATTTTTTTTTAACATAAGGTGGAGTGTGAGGTTAAGTGTGAAAATGTTGGGTTCCCCGTGTGCAGGCATAGTGTGAGAACACACAGACATATGTTGCATGTACACAAAATGGCTGTGATTTCTCTCTAGGGGTGGGATTTTTAGTGTTATTATGAACTAAAGGTGGACTAAGGGTAACTAAAGGCTACTGGCATCAATTCATGTGGGCCTATCTGGTCTGAACCCAACCTGGGGAACTGCCTCAGGGAAGGATGCATGAGAACATTCACTTTGCATAGCTGCAAGATGTAGCCAGCAGGCACAGAGAACACTTTACCCATGGCCTCAGCATGACCTGCATACCCAGGCACGGAGCCTGAGGGGAAAGGGACATCCCCAGTCAGCCTTAATGCACTTAAGGGCTATATCATTGGAGATCTTTTGAGTAGCAGGAAAGAACTGGAACTTACAAGAAATCATCGAGACTCTAAGAGAAAATCACCTTCTACTACAGTGCCAGGCCCCCCAAAAGACCCTGGAAGGAAAGGCATTGTGTCTGAGAGACTGGAGAAATGACCTGGAGACAATGGATGAGACATGGGCTTTATTCAGGAACTTACGTACAGGGAGGGTGGTCCAGGAGCAGCTGGGGGCCATATCCAGGGTATGCTCATGCTGTCACTGAGTGTGTGATGCCCTATACCTACCTTCCAGATGTCTTGATCTCTAAAATATAAAGGAGATACAGCAAGGGTCACTTTTTTGAGTGGGGGTCTCACTCTGTAGCCCAGACTGGAGTGCAGTGGCATGAGCATCACCACAGCCTCAACCTCCTGGGCTCAGGTAATCCTCCCTCTTCAGCCTCCTGAGTAGCTGTGACTACAGGTGTACACCACCATGCCAAGTTAATTTTTTCTAATTTTTGTAGATATGAGGTCTCGCTATGTTGCCCAGGCTGGAATTGGACTCCTGGCCTTAAGCAATCCTCCTGCCTCGGTCTCCCAAAATGCTGGAATTACAAGCGTGAGTCACCATGCCTAGCCAAAAAGGTCATTCTTACAAAAGAAGCTAAAGAAAACAAATAGTCAGTTTGTAAAGATTTTTCCATCTATGGAAATTATCAAGTCATTCTCATTTTCAAAGCACACCTTCTTATGATAATTTTGGAAGATTATCTTATCCTCCATTCACGTGAGTTTATTTCTTTTTCTTTTTTTTTTTTTTTTAAGAGTCTCACTCTGTTGCCCTGACTGGAGTGCAGTGGCCACTTCCGGCCACCGCAGCCTCGACCTGCTGGACTCCAGCGATCCTTCCGCCTCAGCCTTCCAAGTAGCTGGAACTACAGGCTCGCACTACCACACCCGGCTAGTTTTTTGATTTTTTATTGTAGAGATGAGGTCTCACCAAGTTGCCCAGGCGGGTCTCGAACCCGCGAGATCAGGCAATGCACTCACCTCAGCCTCCCAAGGCGTGGGATTACAGGCTGAGCCACCGAACCTGGCTGAGTTAGACTCTCAAAAGACAGCATACATGTTTGTCTTGAGAGCTGCTATGATTTTCATGAGGAGGAGTTACTGTACTTTTTGTGTGAGCTTCCTACTGTTGAGTTTAGTCTAGAATCAGGATTGCAACTACCTTAGAAGGACCATAGTTGAGCAACTGGGGGTCTGTGAACCCCAGGAACTTATAGCAAAATTTTCATATGTACATGCATTTGGGGAGTACGGAAGACCCAAAGCTTTCATTAGATTATTTGGAGTCCATGACCACACAAATAAAGACCCCTGGTTCCAAGGCTGAAGTATTTGCCTTCTGAGTTCAGCTGCAGACCACATACCCTAAATGTAGGTAATATTATTATCCCCATTTTACAAGTGAGGAAACTAACTGAGAGAATTTAAGTAATGTGTTCGAGGTCATACCTCGGGTAAGTGGTTGTCCTAGTCAGTTTGGGCTGCTATAACAAATTACCATAGACTGGAATACTTAAACAAGAGAAATTTAGTTCTCACAGTGTTGGAGGTTGGAAGTCCGAGGTGAGGTCAGGCTCTGGTGATGGCCTCTTGCGGGCTGCAGACTGCCACCTTCTCCTCTGGGGTCTCTTTTGTAAGGGCGCCAATCCCATTGGGGAGTGCTCTAACCTGCATGACTTAATCACTTCCCAAAGGCCCCACCTCTTAATACCATCACATTGGGGGTTAAGAATTCAATAGATGAAATTTGAGGACACAAACATTCAGTCCATAGCAATGGTGAAACCACGTTATAAACCCAGAGCTGTCTGACTTCCAAACCTGAGCATCTGATTACTGGGCAAAGCTTTGTCTATGCTGAAAATATTTAAAATATTATGATCTGGAATTTGACTGGGTACGGTGGCTCACACCCATAATCCCAGTGTTTTGGGGGACCGAGGTGGGAGGGTTGCTTGAGCCCAGGAGTTTGAAACTAACCTGGGCAACATAGTGAAACACAGTCTCTACAAAAATTGGCAGGTGGTGACCTGTGCCTGTTGTCCCAGCTACTCGGGACACTGAAACGGGAGGATTGCTTGAGCCCAGGAGTTTGAGGTTGCAGTGAGCCATGAGCACACCACTGCACTTCAGCCTGGGAGACAGGCCAAGACTCTGTCGCAAAAGAAAAAATATAGAGCTGGAATTTGTTAGAGCATGGGTCCCTGTACTGCTCCATGGCCTGTTGGGAACCCAGCGGCACAGCAGGAGGTGAGCGGTGGGCGAGTGGAGTTCTGCCTCCTCTCAGATCGGCAGGGACATTAGATTTTCATAGGAGCAGAAACCCTATTGTGAACCGTGCATGCGAGGGATCTAGGTTGCCTGCCTGAACCCTTCAGAGGCTTCCTCCATCACCAGGGGTTGGCTCTGCATGTGTTAGACTTCATGAGTGCTTCATAAATATGACACTCCAACTTGCTTTAGGATCAGATACTGGCAAGGTACTTTCAAATGCTACATAGAACATCTTTAGGTGTGCTGTCTAGGAATAGAGTCTGAGATATTGCAACATGGAGACTTCTCCTTCTCTCCCTCTTCAAATACTCCATTTTTTTGGTGCATATGGGGGAAACTGGCCTGTGTTGGAAAATACAAGCATGCACATCAAGAAATAAGCTCAGCCGGGCTCGGTGGCTCAGCCTGTAATCCCACGCTTGGGGAGGCTGAGGTGAGTGGATTGCCTGAGCCCGCGGGTTCGAGACCCGCCTGGGCAACTTGGCGAGACCTCATCTCTACAGTAAATCAAAAAATTAGCCAGGCGTGGTAGCGCGCGCCCGTAGTTCCAGCTACTTGGAAGGCTGAGGCAGAAGGATCGCCTGAGCCCAGCAGGTCGAGGCTGCGGTGGCCGAGAGCAGCCACTGCACTCCAGTCTGGGTGACAGAGTGAGACTCTTAAAAAAAAAAAAAAAGAAAAAGAAATAAACTCACGTGAATGGAGGATAAGATAATCTTCCAAAATTATCATAAGAAGGTGTGCTTTGAAAATGAGAATGACTTG
>CAUYQG010016798.1:0-80091 GCA_963574415.1 Tarsius wallacei
CCCGGCTGATTTTTTGATTTATTGTAGAGATGAGGTCTCGCTTGCCCAGGCGGGTCTCGAACCCGCGGGCTCAGGCAATCCACTCACCTCAGCCTCCCAAAGGCGCGGGATTACAGGCTGAGCCACCGAGCCCGGCTGGAACTTATTTCCTATGAATAAGGGAAAGGGATTGTATAATATTTTGCCACTATTTTAAAAGATAAAATAGAAACTATAATTTTACATAGAGTGTGATGAAATTTAAAAAAAAAACTCTAGAATTATAGCAAAATGTTAATAGTGGTCATCTAAGGAATGTAGAATTATATTTTCTTCCTTTTTTTTGTACTTTTAAGACAAATTATGGGTGAGACTAATTGAAGAAAAATTACAAAACTTGTTTAACTTTTCGGAAACATTTCCAGTTAGTATTGATTTTTATGATTTGCCCTCAGAAATATCTTCGTATTTTGTTTGCAGAGCAAGCCATTTAATATTGAGAGGTTTCTGCCATAGATGTATTACAGGAAATTCACCAATAATATCTTGTAATCTGATAGCCTGATATTCAAATATTATTATGGCAAACAATTGTGGTTTATGCCATAAGAATTAGACATATACAACATGCTACTCCCTCTGTTAAAATTTTTATGTAATTATTTGTCTCTTTCATTGCAATCAAGGTTAGGAAATATTGGCTTCCATTTCCTGAATCCCAGCAAATGGAAACTGTTTCACATTTGTTTATGACTAACGTTCTTGTCACTTGGATTTAGATAATGTATTTCTTAAAAAGTGAATATTCTTGAGCTTAATTAGAAAGCTACTTAATATAATATATTAAGTATACATCTAATTGTGCTTGTCTTATTCAGGGCAGACTTATCTTTATTTACTGTGCTTTTTTCCTTCTCTTTTCCATGCTTGAGTTATACTCTTTTCCATGCTTGAGTTATACTCTAAGATATTATCACTGTAGAGAAGAGATAAAAAAGAGGTACATATTATTCATACCAAAAATATCACAAAAAATAAAAACGGAGAAAAACTGTTTCCCAGATTTTAACGGCATGGTGGTTGATAAAAAATGATATTGAAGTATAAACATGGAAATTCAGTTTATATCAATGAAAGACTAGAAGAAATCAATGGAGTATTTTTATCGAAGATGCATGCAAGGGATGTTTAGAAAAAGGAAGCTGGATGCTAGGATGACCAACAGTCATTAACATAAACTATTTTTATTGAAATTGAATTGGCAGTTTGGAAATCAAACTTCTTAATTATGCAAAATATTCATATTTTATTTTTAGCACCAATGATTTTAGCTTTTCCAATAAAATTACAGATGTAAGCACTTCTAGGAATATGATGGAATGTGAATTTTTAAGTTGGCTACTCATCGTCTCCCTACTTCAAAGAAAACAACTATATCCTGCTTTGTATTGCTCACTTTTATGTCTGTAGAAATAACTTTTCAGATATAAATGGTGTCACAAATAATAATTTTACAGATCAGGGAAGAGAAAAAAATGAAATTGAATTGAGAATTTGATAAATAGCAATTCGACACAATCACAGTAGCTAGTTTCTGTTTGAGGGAGAAAAAGTGAAACCTCAAATATGTCTAAAAAATCTTCAAAGCAACATACAGTCATCCTCCTTTGGTTTAAAAAACGTTTTGGAATCGGGCCCAGGGCAATTTATACAAATATTCTCTGAGGCTAAATACAAGTTTATCAAACACTGAGGAAAATTAGCACTGGAATTGTTTCCTATACAGGGTTGTGGCTCTGAAATCCAGCCATTTTAACTCCCTAAGCCAGTGAAAAATGTGACTGGTAATAAAATAATAGCACAAGAATTAAGGCTGCCATGCTATTAGATTTTAAATTAGCTGAGGGATATAAAAGCTAACTAAATAATCTTAACTTTATTAAAAACTTTATTGGTATTTGCAATAGAAAAAACTTGAAATTTTGTAAAGTAATAATTCAAAATATGTAGTCTCATACTTAGAAAGATAGCGATATGCACAAAATAAATGAGAGCAACTTTGGACAAACTATTTACTTTTGATTCTTGACTTCTATTTCTTAGACTTTCTCTCTCTCTTCTCTTGGAATATTATACTATGTGCTCTACAAAAAAAAGTTAACAAAATTTATACTGGTATTTTGTATCATATCAATGTGTGGAATTACTACAGAAATATGTTTTTTAGTTACACAGCAAGAGGAAAACTATTGTAAAAGCAAACAAATGAAAGCTACGTTTATGCACTGCAGAAAATACTTTTGAAGACTGCTTAGGGAAAATTATTCACATGAGTGCAGTCTAATTTTATTTAATAGTAATTTTATTACAAATCAGGTCATTTATTGTTATGCTACTATTATGTGCATAAAATACCAATATGAAATGGTTGTTTTAAGGAAAGAAGTAAGTCAGGATGGGAGAGTTAAAAAAAAATTATTCTCTTGACAGCAATAGTCTCTACCCTTATACGTGGTTTCCATTCCTGTGGTTTTCAATTAGCCATAGTCAATCGCAGTCTGAACATGTTAAATAAAAGTTTCCAGAAATAAATAATTCATAGATTTAAATTTTTTAAAATTTTGCATAGAGAACATATATATATATATATTAGCGTGTGTGTGTGTGTGTGTGTGTGTGTGTGTGTGTGTTGTGAGAAAGCCTTGATTTCTTGAGTTCTTAAATGATGGAAGTACAACGTTCAATGCCAACAACAGACACAGGGGTGAGGAGCTACCAAATGACTAGTGTAAATTTTCTTCATGTATTCTAATCTTTTCAAGCATGTTACACATCTTAAAAGGTTTCCAAACATACTAAGCACCTAAAAACTTTGAAAACTATTACATAAAACAAGTGGAAAAGGATTAGAATCAGAGAAATTCAGAAAGCAAAGTTAAAAATAGTTTTTACCAGAACAATAAATAAAGTTATCCTTTCTTGGGGGATTTAAGTGAGAGTCCAGGTTTTCAGAGGAAATCAGATGTGTGATTCAGTAATTGGTCTCAGAAGTGTTAAAAAAATAATTTAAAAAATAGAAAAGGCCAGGCACAGTGGCGCAAGCCTGTAATCCCAGCACCTTGAGCACTTTGAACAGCCGAGACGAGAGGAATGCCTGAGCCAAGGGTTCGAGACCAGCCTGGGCAACTTGGTAAGACTTCATCTCTACAATAAATCAAAAAATTAGCTGGGGTGGTGGCGCACACCTGTAGTCCAGCTACTTGGAAGGCTGAGGTGGAAGGATCGCCTGAGCCCAGTAGGTCGAGGCTGTGGTGGACATGAGCAGAGGAAGCTGTCATATAGCCATAGAAATAAAAAGATGAAGAAAGAAAGAATTCAGTCATCAAAAAACATGTACATATACACACAAGATCTGGACTAATAACACAAAAGTAAGAAGAACTTTTTGTTCTATACAGCAGCTTTGAATTAATTTGGCTTATATTAATTAACTTCATCCATGAGGTTTGTAATAGAATGCCTGTCCTGAATTTTAATTATTACCCGGAGCACGAGGAAGGTTAATATGCCCACTCGGCAACGTTCCATGATCTTAATTACTGGGGAAATAAATGTAGAATGCAAATACATAAAAATCACAGCTGATGCAATAATGCTTGTTTTTACTTCCACAAAACCACGGGAAGGTTCTAAGGCTGCTAAAATGTAAAGTGTATTTGATATTATTTCATAATGAGAGTAATTACAACATCTCACTTCTATGAGTGTTGGCGATCTGAATGAAAAAAGATGAAAGTGAAAGACTTTATAAGAAAAGATTCCTATGTGATTATAAGACTGGAACCACAAGGTGATAAAAAGAAAAAGGTATTCACGTTTGGCATTGTTTCTTGTTTCATTTATTTTCTTTTTATTATCAACCTCCCCACCCTGTTCACCTTCTACCATTTCCGTGACTTCCTTTTATCTTTCCTTTTTTTGTACCACTTTCTCTCTCTTTTCTATTTCCAATTAATTCAGCTTAATTGTAATGATCAGTTGCATTTATCAAATACATAATATTTGAATAGATGAACAAACAAAGATAAAATGGGCATGTTTGCCATTTGTATAGCTCAGTTGATAAACTAGAACCCAAGTGAACCAAATAACTGAATCAGTATTTATTCGCAAATTGTTTTTTAAAAAATAGTCAAAAGAGATCAAGCTGGTCTGTCTGTCTTTTCTGACTATCTATGTATGTAACAATATTTATTTCCAGGAAATTTTAACAATTTAAAAATATAAAGTTTCCCTCAAATAGCCAAAGTATTATAGAAGTATCAGAAAAATCAAATGTCCTAAGGTCATGATAAAAAAATGTATACTGCTTAGGTCTAAAGTCTCTTTAATCTTTTTTATGTGATTGTTTTATTAATTGCTACTTCCCATAGACATCTTCTATTTTCCACAGATATTTTCTATTGCTATATCTCATTAGTCTGCCCAAAGTACAGCTTCAAAAAAAGGGCAGGATTAAAACTCTTTCAGCTCAGTTGTGTCCTACAAAATGCGTATGTTGGAGACCTAATCACCATTTCCTTAGACTATAAACTTGTTTGGCAACAGGGTTGTCGCAGAGGTAATTAGTTCCGATGAGGTCATCTTAGGTAGGATGAATCCTTCACTCAGTATGATAAATGTCATTATCAAAGGGGAAGATTTAGATATAGATGCGTGCACAGGAAGAATGCTATTTAATGATGAATGCAGAAATTCAAGGCAAGGAATGCCAAAGACTGCCAGCAATCCACAAGAAGCTGCAAGATTCTCTCTCAAACCTCAGAAGTAACCAGTTCTGGTGACACCTCAATCTTGAACTTCTAGCCTCTACAACTATAAGACAATAAATTTATGTTATTTAAGCCACCCTGTCGGTGGTACTTTGTCAGGACATCTCAGGAAACGAAAAATCTTTTCTTTCCCTCCTCATTTTTTGGCTTCAAAGTCCCACAGTCCAAATAAAATGGTGACTTCATAACAATTGTAAAAGTAGTTCATTGTTCCAATTTGTAAGGTTAAATGTAACATCCTTGGTGTAGCAAAAATATAATGCCACGTGAAATACTAGTTTTGGGTATTGCATCCTATAGAGAAAACTCACCAGTCTGTGTCTGATTGCCAACCATCTATTGACACATGGGGTTTGTTCTCTCTCTCTCTCTCTCTCTCTCTCTCACACACACACACACACACACACACACACACAATCATATATAAGCCTCCCACACACACAATTTTATACAAATTGAAGATATAAAAGAGTTAAATTGAGAGTTGTGAGAATTGTGCTCCTTTTTTTCTAATTTTTGCATTTTAAAGGTGTGGGGTACAATTCAGGGTTAGGTACGCAAATGTTTGTCATGCAGGTACCCTTGTTAATGAGGTGTGCCCCCACTCCCCTGGCAGTTTCCCAGTTTTGCCAATCTCACCCCCTCTTCCCTGGCAGTTTCCCTTTCTTATAATACAAGGATAATTGTTCAAGGTCTATTTATGAGTGAGAACATGTGTATATAAGGATGAGGTGAACCTTATGCTGCCCAAACACAAAACAACAAAAACTAACAAACCAAACCAAAGAACCTGTTGACAAGGTGAAGACTTTATATAATATTAAATTTGAATCGTAAAGTAATCCTTTTAGTGACAAAGGTTACTGGGACTTGTAGTTTCATCGCTAAACAAGTGTAATTATTAAAAAATATAGCTATAAAATGAGACTATCAGAGAGATTTCACAAGGATAAAAGGACTATTCATTCATAAATGAAAGGAACTGTTATATCACCAAAGGTGTAGAAGTGAATCACTTCATTGCATTCTCTACTGTAGAAAAAATAATATATAATGTTGGTGAACTGTTTATAGATTCTATGTAAAACAAACAAAAAAAGATGTAAGCACTTCTTAATCTTTTATTTTCCTCAAAACATAGATTCACAGTCCATTCATAATTGCAATGCCCCAAGGCAACTGAAATCTTTCATTCATTTAGATAGTATTTTAAGTTTACTTATTGGTATATCCATAGTGTATTTTTCCTCTACAGCACTTAGGTCATTTTCTTTTCTTTTTTTTTTTTTTTTTGAGTTGGAGTCTCACTCTGTCACCCAGACTAGAGTGCAGTGGCCGCTCCCAGCCACCGCAGCCTCGACCTGCTGGGCTCCGGCGATCCTTCCGCCTCAGCCTTCCAAGTAGCTGGAACTACAGGCACGCGCTACCATGCCCGGCTAATCTTTTGATTTATTGTAGAGATGAGGTATCGCTTGCCCAGGTGGGTCTCGAACCCGCGGGCTCAGGCAGTCCACTCACCTCAGCCTCCCAAAGGCGCGGGATTACAGGCTGAGCCACCGAGCCCGGCTAGGTCATTTTCACATAATTCAAAACCAGATTCTTTCCCTTGGTAATGCTAGGCTATTTCAAGGCAATGTACTTTAAAATAATAATAATAATAATAACCTGGTTTTCAAAGTTTAATTACAAAGTATCTATTACCACATTATTTTCTCTCTCTCTCTCTCTCTCTCTCTCTCTCTCTCTCTCTCTCTCTTTCTGTTCCCTGAGTTGGAGTCTTACTCCCTTGACCAGGCTGGAGTGCAGTGGCACACTCACTCACGCCAGCATTGACCTGCTGGGCTCAGGCGATCTTTCCACCTCAGCCTTCCAAGTAGCTGGAATGACAGGCATGCACTACCACACCCGTCTAATTTTTTTGATTTATTGTAGAGAGGAGGTCTCACCAAGCTGCCCAGGCTCTTCTAGAACCTGGAAGCTCAGGTTATCCTCTCACCTCGGCCTCCCTAATTTCTGGGATTACAGGCTGGAGTCACCACACCCAGCGCTGTATGATGACCACTTAAGTACCTAACTCTGAATTTTACCCCTCATCTTTAAAATAAAATAAACACACAAAATAAGTAAATACCAATAACTGTGGAAAAGAAATAGGGAAAAAAGCATTCAAAGTAATGAAGACTATGTCCTTGTTTTACTTCTTCTTAGAACAGGGTCTCGGATTTTACCAGTGTAACTGATGGAAAAGATACAGACATGACAAGAATACTGATGCTTATTAGTTATGAGAATTTAAAATAGAGAGAAGAAAGAAAGAGAAGGAGATCAAATAATTTTTTTTTTACTTGAAGTGAGGTGATATAGCTTAAGCCAGATATTCGGATCTTCTAATAAGATTCTTCAGCAAAAAATGATTAAGAAACAATTTATAATCTTGTGACACAAACTAGAGTGCTTAAATTCTCCTAAAAGTATTCATTTAACTCAGTGTTGAAAATTTTCAGGACATCACCAAAATTACCATTTTCTCCTAGCATTTTTGTAACACTTTGCAATGCTTGCTTCTAGATATTTTTAGAATACACAAAAATTAAATAGACGTATTACTGACTGCATAATTTTTATATCTACCTTAAATGTTTTTAGTGTTCTAACTTCCATGTTTGCCACCACTTGGAAAAGCATAATTCTAATACAAGAGCTAGATGTGAACTTATATATAATCTTACCCTAATTATACCTTTGACAGATGAAGAAACGGGTACACAGAAGTTCTAGAGAGTTTGCTTATCCTGAAGAAAATGATTCCAAATATGAAAATAATTCCAATACCAATATATTCAATATGGCAATATTAATAGTAGCAATAATTTGGAAAATACGTAAAACTTTAAAAAATTATTTTATAACGTGTACTAAGCATTAACCATATGTAGTAAATAAGTAATTGTTTATTTATTATTAATTTTAAGTAATTTTTGTTTAACATGTTTGCCAAGAATTTATAATGATCAATAATTGCAAACGATTTTATTGAAACAGTTGTGAAACTTGCAACCTAGTGTAAAACACATTTTAAACTAATAAATGAAATGACACCTGAAAATAAGATTTTCTACACAACAGTTTTATGTTTATGTTTATAATCATGTGTTATATGTGTTTCCTAGGGTGGCTGCAACACAGTACTACAAACTGACTACTTAAAACAACAGTAATTTATTTTCTCATAGATTTTTCAGCCGTGAGTCCAAAATTAGTGTCATTGGGTCAAAGTCAAAATGTTGCAAAGTCACACTTTCTCTAGCAGTTCTGAAAGAGAATTTGTTCTTTGTCTTTTTTTTTAAATTTTTGATTACTATGGATACATAATAGTTGCATATATTCATGGGTTATATGTGATATTTTGATACAAGCACACGGTGGGTAATGATCAAATCAGGGAATGTGGGATATCCTGCACCTCAAAAATTGATTATTTTCTTTGTTTAAGAACTATTTAACCTCACTCCTTTAGCTATTTTGAAGCATACAATAAATTGTCAGCTATCATCTCCCTATTTATCACTGAACACTCGATCTTGTTCCCTTAATCTAACTGTACTCTGATAACCATCATTCTACTCTCTATCTCTATGAGTTCAATTCATTTTTAAAACTCACCTGTGAGTGGGAACGTACAATATCTGTCTTTCTGTGCCTGGCTTATTTCACTTAACATGGTGTCCTCCAGTTCCACCCATGTTCTTGAAAATTGATAGGATTTCATTCTTTCTGATGGCTGAATAATATTCCATTGTGAATATGAAACATTTTTTCTTTATCCATTCATTCATTTACAGCTTCTAGTGGTTCAGAATACATTAGTTTGTGGCCTTATCACTCTAATCTCTGTCTTCAAATTGCCTTCTCTCTTGGTGTCTGTGTATATCTGTTTTCTGCCTTCCTCTTATAAGGATACATGTGACAGCATTTAAGATCTATCTAGATAACTAAGACTAATTTTAAGTCAAGAGCCTTAAAAAAAGCATATCCAAAAAAATGTCAATTTTTTTTGCCATATAAGGTAACATTAAAACATTTCACATCAGCAAGGATGCTTGCACAATGAATATTTGTATACTTAACCTTTAATTGTAACCCACAATTTAAAAAAAAATTCAAAGATAATAATATGGATATTTTTTGGATACTATTTTGCTAAAGGAAGTGATTTTACGTATATCCACACAAACACATATACACACATATATGTGTGTGTGTGTAAAGGTACTTGTAGGAGATACTATGAAATGTTTTATTGTTATGTGTGCGTGTGAGAATTTAGAAGAATTTTACTTATTTTGTTTTTATTTTATTATTTTCCTAATTTCATTTAATAGTTGTTAATTTTTAAATTAAAATAATAATAAGCATTTTAATTTTCAATTATTTTGAGAAATAATTTTCTTTATTTTTTATGGTTTAAAACTACTGGCTAAGATAATTAGGCATGAAATTCAGGTGAAATCATATGATTTGTTTTAAATACATTGTATAAAAATAAAACAATATGAGTTTACCCATGACAAAAGTTACAAAGATTAAGCAAACATTTATTTTTAACAGAATATCACCTTTAACATAGTTCAAATAATAGCCAATACAGTGGTGAAACACTTATTCTTTTGGATTGTAATGAAAAATATAATGAAATTAATTTTTCACTGAATCCCATATATTGTAAGAAAAGACATGCTAGTGTCCCAAAAGAAAAAAAAAATGTGAATACAACACTGCAGACCAGAAAACAAAAACTAAAAACCAAAAACAAAAATAAAAAAATACAGGAAATGAGAACTAAGTAATATAAATACTACCAATTAAGAATAAACAAAAATTATACTTTTGTGTTTTTTTTTTTTAATGTTTTCTATAAAATCCAAAGTAAATAGCAAAAGTTTCCTATAAAAAATGTCCAACAAAATCTTCCCACATTTGGAACCAAGCTCACTCCAGAGGTTCTTCAATGACCTTCACCCGAAAAATATTCCAAATCATTCCTGACAAAACATGCAGGTGAAATATATCCAATTTTATTGCTTCAGTCACTCCAAAAATTGAGAGTGAAATTCACCAAATTTTCATTGAAAATCCTTATTTAGGATTGAGGAGAAAAACGATGATGAATTTCAAGCCAAGGAGTCGTTGAAAGCTATGAGTGGCTGCAAATAGAACTTAGGAAATGTTTCCTCAGCAACAGAGTGGCATGTGACGCTGTAATAAGCACAATCCATTTTTATTAAACCAAATGAAAAAAAAAAAGCAAGGTTCTTTGTCAACCACATCATAACTGGAGTAATCTCCAAGACCATAAATCCCCTGAATAAAGTATTTTTCTCCAATTTTGTTTAGTGATGTAGATTTTACTAAGCTTCTTAATAAGTTTTTTTGGAAATCACCTTTGATGTTAATAAACAGAATCACTGTGATCTTTTCATATCAACATTGTTATAGGACTAAAAATTTTCCAGGACGTAAATCCACATTTATAATATGCATGATTTCTTGTTACTACTCTAAAATCCCAGCATAGATAACACTAGCTATTGGACATTTGAGCTTTGAACAGTGTATATTTGTGTTTTTATTTTGTGGTTTTAGTTTTATATAAATATTCTTAATATGTTTTAGCCATAGTATTATCATCACATTTGAAGTATTAAAATCATGCTGTTCATTTTGCAAAGTACTTCAAAAATTATTCTTACATCAACAGTCAAGTGAAACTTGTCTGTTATCATTAAAATCTATCCTTCTCAAAAACTTTTTTAATTTAGCACAGTTCAGGTCACCACATCAGTATCTCCCAGAGGCAGTGCTCAGGCCTTGCCAAATTCTTAGTGTTATGAGATTTTTGGGGGGAGGTTCCCCAAAGACATGTACAAACAACTCACTTTAACTCAAACCCTGTTTTATTTACTTTATCTTTTCCTCATTTAACCACAACTTAAAAAAGATTGCATGAGTTATGTTACATTTATTTTTATAATAAATAGGTGGACTTAATTCTTACTTTTCTCCTTGGCCTGCCCATAATTGGGCCACGAATTAAGAGAGTCCCTTTGTACCTTTATCCTTTGAGGCTGGTGGAACATTCCCACCCACTCATGGACTCTCCTCCGGCCCCCAGCCACTATCAGAATCCCAACACATTTTCTCTGCTGCCCTCTGACTTCCTCCCTTACAGAACCTGAGTCTTCCATCTTGGGAAATCCATTCGCAGTTCACTGTGTATGTAGCAGACTTTATTTTACATGTAACAACTTGTGAGCAGTTGGAATCAAAGATAAACATGACATCACGTTCTTGGGACTCCAGTTGTAGAAGTCAAAAAGGAACCAGTGAAAAAGAGTTTGTTAATTGAAATTACATCTCACGGTAAACTTATTTCAAATGTCAAAGAAAAATTCCATTAAATATGCAAGGAAGACATGTATTTCAGATCATTTTAACAGGAATAAAGATTATTGGGGTGGAGGAAAGATACTGAACTCAACAACTTGGAAACAAATGTTTTAAATGCAGGGCTAAGCTAAGCAAAACTTCCTGAAGGAATTTAGGGGGAAGGTCAGTGAATGCTATTATTTCATTGTGTTTGTGAATTGGCATGTGTCAAAGTAGGCTTTTACCTTCCCAAAGAAAGTGGATGGTAAGGGTGTTTTCAAGATTATATTTCAAAGAACAGTACACAGGTCCTTGAGCAAGACTTTCATCTCTAAAGAGGAAAAGAAAGAACTTACAATTGCAACAATTGCAAGTTTTTGCTTTTTTGTGTGTCTGAATCTTATAGTGTTTCCCAGGCTGGAGTGCAGTACCACACTCATGGCCACCACAGCCTCAAACTGCTACGTTCAGGATTTCCTTCTGCTTTAGCCTTCCACGTAGGTGGAACTATAGGCATGGGCCACCACACTTGGCTTAATTTTCTTGATTTATTGTAGAGACAAGATCTCACCAAGCTGCCCAGGCTGGTTTTGAACCCCTGGGCTTAGGCAATACTCTCGTCTTGGCCTCCCAACCAATGATATCATCCTGTTGAACATTCTTATTCAATGAGGTTGGAATTAAGAGGGAGCTAAGAGTTGGGAAGTGACTTGCTCAAAGCTAAAATTTAAAAAAAAACATGTAACTTCTGTCTCCCAAGTCCACACTCATTCCATTTCAAGTGACGTCCTTAAATTTTTTTTTATCGTGCTTTCCATGTTGCTATATAAAATATTTTTGACCATATTTATTACCTATCAAAATATTTTCAAATATTTTTAAACAATGTACCACATTGTACAATATATAAAAAGATTTAAAGTAAAAATATAATCGCAACTGTATCAAATATGCAAAACTTTATTCAAAGTTTGATTACAATTTAAATTATAGAGAAAATAAAAATGTTTAATGTTGGCAGTCATAATAAATATCTCTAACCAGGAGTCCTTTATTTTTTGTATCAATAGCAACAATTGTTTGGGCATATATTTTACTAAAGAAATATTCAATTTTAATTGCGTTAAATTTCAAACAAAAAAGAAACTTTTTTTTTCTTTTTTGTGTTTTGCTACCAGTTAAAAGAGATTTGTTCAAATGAAAAGAAATAAGGTATGCATGTAACTCTTAGGGGGTAAAACATTCAGTATGACGACATCTCAACAGCCCTACTCTTTCCTGAGGTAGCTCTACACAATTGTCAGATTCTTTTATAAGTTATGGTGTCCACAAAAACATTTATTTTTTACTTTTATGCTTTAGTGTTTGGTGCTTTTCTATGTCTTTTTTTTTTGAGAAGTAACAAAATAAAACCAAAATCTTGTGCTCTTTAAGTGATCTAGCACATCTTTAAAATGTCTTGTTCTTCACAGATGCTATTTAGGGGCAACTCTCTTGGGTCCCCTTCCATTGTGGGACCTTTTCTGTCCTTTTAATAAATCCCGCTTTCTAAAACAAACAAACAAAAAACATGCTATTTTTTTTTTTTGAGTTGGAGTCTCACTGTGTCACCCAGGCTGGAGTGCAGTGCCCGCTCCCGGCCACCACAGCCTCCACCTGCTTGGCTCCGGCGATCCCTTCGCCTCAGCCTTCCAAGTAGCTGGAATTACAGGCGCGTGTTTCCACGCCCGGCTAATTTTTTGTTGTATTGTAGAGATGAGGTCTCGCTTGCTCAGGCGGGTCTTGAACCCGCGGGCTCAGGCAATCCACTCACCTCAGCCTCCCAAGGCACGGGATTACAGGCTGAGCCACCGAGCCCGGCCTAAAACATGCTATTTAGAAGATCTTTTTTTCCTCTCTAAATGTCAAATCTTAGTCTAAAGATTGTGGCAAATCTCCCTGATAGTCACAATAGAATAAGAAACTAGTGTGTTCATATGCAAACTAAAATTGATACTTCCTTTCTGCTTGACAGAGGTGTGCTGGCTTCTCCATCCTTTGCAAAATGGTCACCTGCACTGTCACTCAGAGAATGGCACCTAATCTTTGTATTTAACTAAGTTATTCTTTTCTCCAAATGGAATGTTGGTAGAGAGATAACAATGGAAACATTTGCATAAACTAAATGATGTATTAGTCATGCTCTTTATTTACAACTGTGTTTTCTATGTCCAAAAAGAGAAATAATCACTTATTTTTGGTTATTATGTATTGGTATATTGCATACGATGACAGGGAATGACATATTTGCTTATATTTTCCTCAATATATCATTTATTTGTTCCTTAAAAATTTATTAGGTGTATCAGATAACCTTATTATGTAAAAATTATGAGAAACAAATTAAGTGTACAGCAGAATCCAGGGGAAAAAATCTGGAAAAAAATTTCTATGTTTTAGGAAAATAAAATGTGGAAGCAGAAGGTGGAGGATGGTCTCTTGAGCACTGATTGTCTTCCTTGATGAACACCTAAAGGCGAGAACCAAGTGAAAGTCAGCAAGGTCAGGATACAGAAGCTTCTAGGTATCAGAGAAGACATTAATGATGGTTCTAGCTCCCTTTTGTGTGGGCTAAAATAGAAATTAATGAGAAAGCTCTTATTAGAAGATTATTAGCAAAATAAATAGAAAATGTTTTGAATATTATATTTTTATAAATATAAAAATAAATGAATCCAAGAAGGTCACATGTATCTTATGTGTCTGAAACAACTGGACATTTCACAATTGAATTTCTTGAATGGGTGGATAAAAAACTCTGAAGTATTTTGATACATTTTATGTTAATAGTAGTTGTCCACCCTCTTGTTTAATACTATGCATTATTGTGAGTATAACCTGTCTAGTCTGATTTCCCCAGTTGTATGTATAATCATCATAGAAGACACAAGGCAATGTTTCCTTATCAGACAAGCTATGTCAAGACACCAGCCAATAGTTTGTGATCTGAGATTCTGGATCTAGGTTAGGTAGGATGGTTATGCAAAAGTAGCAAAAAATGAAAAGAATCAGAGATTGGGTAAAGCATTGGAGGGAGTGCACAAAATCAGGTTCTAACAATGCCACCCATTCATTAAGTCTGAGTGGGAGAGAAGGGCCAGGTATCAAAGACAAGGTCAGTTGAATGACAGAACAATATTTAAAGAGCAGAGAAAAAAATGGAATCAAACACTACCATTCAAAACATGGGTATAAACTTTCAGGTAATTTTTTCCATTGAATTATTGTCGCAGGATATTTTTTGTGGTGTTTATCTTATTTTTTCTGGAGGCATTTCTCTCACTTACATCTCATGCACCCTTTACTTCCTGAGACCCAATACTTATTGCACATGCAGGTCCTTGACCAAAGGACCATCTTGAATATTACCCATAAGTACCACAGAAACGCCATTATAATAAGCCAAAGTCAAGGTAGGACATTTAGTTAAGCTATTGTGCCTGCCTTTAAGCAGCAAAGAGTCCCTTTTAGCAGTACATTCTGGGTTGAAATGATGTTTTGACCACACTAACCACATTTTAAGCCAACAATTAAATAATTGGGGTGGTACAGGGGGCATTTCTGCAGGCGTTAAGTCTCCTCAAGACCCTCCCTCTCTGTCTGTCGAACCAACTTCTCACTATCTGTCTTTCATTATGATCTATTCAAGGGTTTAAACTGAATAAAATGGAATGTTTTGTTGTGTTTTCTTTCAGTGTATTTGTTTTATTTTCTATGGACCCACCTGATGAGTCATGTAAAAACGCAGATTCCTGAACTTTATTTCCAGAGATTTGGGTTTAGCAGGCATAGAATCTTCCTTTTATTGAATAAACTCTTCAACTCATCATAGTTTATTTTCACCAACTATACTGAAGAAAACATGGAGTCATGAGAGAAAGTATAAACTTTGAGATTAGACTAGATTTACATTTTAACTTCACCACATATTAAATAGGATACTTGAAGCTTTCTAACTCTGATTTTCATCAGTTATAAAAAGAGCCAAATAATAACTGTTTCACAATTTTTAATGATGAAATCAAGGGATGTATGTAAAATACATGCTACAGTATATAACATTTTATAGACAGCTATACACAGAGATAAATCAATATTTTTAATAAGAAAAGGAGAGGAGAAATAAGACATTTAAACCCTCAATTTTCTTGAACCCACCTCCCAAACCTGGCTGATATCTTCTCTTGATGTCATTTAGTATATGCAAGCACCCCTGGTATTTCTTATAAACTGGATTTTAGATATAAAGTCTAATGAAATTCAGAATTTACATACTTGCAAAGGTTGAACATTTATCAACATAGAAAAAAATTAACCATTCTTTCACAAATGATTCTCAATTAGCAACTGACATTATGAAATCTCTGTTGATTGATGATTATGTTGTAAATCCCAGCCCTACCATGCACATGCCTACTACGCCTCCTTCATATTCCAAAGCCACTTGGTTGCTAACGCAGAACCATAGAGAAATCGATAACTCCAGAAAGAGATTGCACTTTTCCATTTCATAGAATATTCATCTTCCTTTTTTTTTCCTTGAGTTTCCCACAGTAGTTAAAGTGAAAATCAAAATGAAAATGGTCTTAAAATTTTTGCTTGGGGTTCAGTTGACATAAATAGACTTCTCAGGAAAAAAATATCATACAAATAATTAAGTGGAGGTGGAAACTCCTTTATACAGAAATATAGAATAACTCATTACTTTTGTCCATGTATAATAGCTTGTTTCTGCCTAAGCACAAAGATATAAAAAATAACGTTCAAAATTGGCTTTCAGAGGGAATAAAGAGAAGTTAGATACATAGAGTTAGATAGAAGAAATAAGTCCTAATATTCAACAGTAAAGTAAAGTAACTGCAATGAGCAACAAAGTTACTTAAAGAGAAGACTTGAAATATTACCAACATATAGAATTGATAAGTACTCAAGGTGATCCCCCAAATACTCTGGCTTGATCATGCACATTTTATGCTTGTAAAAAATACTCACAGGTATCCCATAAATATGCATTTTTTTTTCTTTTTTGAGTTAGAGTCTCACTCTGTCGCCCAGACTTAATGGAGTGCAAAGACACACTCATGGCCACCGCAGTCTTTTTTTTTATTTTTTTGAGTTGGAGTCTCACTCTGTCACCCAGACTGGAGTGCAGTGGCCGCTCCCGGCGACCGCAGCCTCGACCTGCTGGACTCCGGCGATCCTTCCGACTCAGCCTTCTGAGTAGCCAGAATTACATGCTCACGCTACCGTGCCCGGCTGACTTTTTTATTTATTGTAGAGATGAGGTCTCGCCAAGTTGTTCAGGCGGGTCTCGAACCTGCGGGCTCAAGCAATCCACTCACCTCAGCCTCCCAAAGCACGGGATTACAGGATGAGCCACCGAGCCCAGCTCCACCGCAGTCTTGAACTGCTGCGCTCAAGCAATCTTTCCGCCTCAGCCTTCCAAGTAGCTGGAACTATAGGAAAGCGCTACCACGCCTAGCTTATTTTTTGATTTATTGTAGAGGCGGAGTCTCGCCAAGCTGCCCAGGCTGTTCTCGAACCCCTGAATTCAGGCAATCCTCTCACCTCGGCTTTCCAAAGTGCTGGGATTACAGGCTTCAGCCACCATGGCTGACCTATGTAAAATATTTTATGTCAATAAAAATTGGGTTTTACTGTAGTTCATCTGAATCTGCAATTGTTTAATCAATTTCATTTAATATTTGGTCAGATTGGTGAGAAGAGTGATGCCAAAAGAAAATAAATTAAGAGTAATTTGAAATCTTATATATAACAGTGATTTTCACAGTGATGTAAAGGTGGACTGAGTGCTTTCCTGATAAATTGTTCTGGTAAAACACAGACTGAATAAATAAACATATATCTCTTCCATTTTTACTAGCAATTTATACGTAATTCCAAAGCTCTTTATTCCTCTTAGGACATAGATATTTATCTTATAATGTAGACACATACTGTTGGAAAAACTAGTTAATGATAGTTTTAGGTTGAAATTCTCAATTAAGTACTTAATGTGTAGCCCACTATATAACTATACTAACTTATAACCACCATAAATTAAGTTTAATAAAATTAGCAAGCTCTTTTGTGTTTTATTTTTTGTATAAATGCAAGAACTTATGTTCTCTAATAATATAGTTAGTAAACAATTCAAATATATTTATCTCTATTATCTGTGTTATTTTTATACTGAAAAGAAAAAAATAAAATATATAGATCTTTTTACATGGCAAAAATTAGAAACAAAAAATGAGTTTCATGTTTAAATTTTTTCCAGTAAATTATTTTGAAATATAAAGTCCTTATTTTTAAATACAACTTATGTATGTTACTGGCACACTTCATCAATAAGAGTACCTGATCTCAAACCAGGCGAAGTGGGAACCAAAGTCAGGCCCAAACTTTACCGGTACAATGACCATTTGTAAACCTAATCCTGAATTATACCCCACATCTTTAAAAGACATTTTAAAAAGTTATTTATGTTATTAATGATATAAACCATAAACCATGTTCTATGAAAACTGACAGACTGAAAGCAGGACATCTTGGAGGCTTTTGTGAGACCTCGATGTACTTGTATATGACAGTATTTGCCTTTGGGCAAATAGCTTTTAATTTTCTCTCTCTAAAAGTGAATTTCCTCATCTGCAAACCAAGAAGTATGAACTAATAATTTGTTTATTTCAAAACATTACTTCTAAGACGCTATAAATTCACAAAGTTGTATCAGGTGGAAAAAAGAAAATCAAGCTAACCTGCTAGATCAGCCTAATGAGATACTCAAGTCACATCAGTAATGTGTCATTTTCCCATTTGTGATATTGTTGCCACAAGCGCTTTTCTTTTTAACAAAACTGAGTCCAAGTTTCTATAAAGACAAAAGATTGTATTTTTTTTTTTTGCAGAAGATGTCCCAAGTATAAAATCTTGAAAGCTGGTAAACAGATACAGGCTGAAAACGTGATAGAAAGTACAAATGGAAATATCAAACAAAATCAAAAAATAAAAATTGTTGCTAGCAATCAAGTGTGGCACTTTTCAATTCCGGTACAAAAATTATGAATGTTAATGGACATTTTGGCAACAACGTAATGCCATGTGTCTCAAACTAGGACAACATCCCCAGAAGGTCCATTGAATTACAAAATGGAGTATCAAATGGAAACATCAGTTTTTCAACGATTCTAGAGAGAAATTTTGAACGTTTGCACTTTCTGAACTCCTAAAATTAAATCAGGAGTTGAAATTGGCCAAACATTTTTTGCTCTCTTAGTGTCTGTATATGCTGTGAGTTATGGCAAATGTTGGTGCTTATTTATGCCTTTGGGGAACTTACTGGTAGAACTCACATCCCAAGGAAAAGATAATGTTCCTCAACCCATTACAGAGGCTTGTCTAGCTTATCAATTTTAACCTGTGAGTTACTAAGTTTTTATCACAAGAAATCTATTGCTTCTCAGAAACTAATTTATTTTCATGCTGAGTTAATGCTTGATTGAGTTTTGGCTTACAAAAATGTGACCTGCTATATTCCCGTATCTCAACACTGAATGTTTTAGAAACACAAAAATAATGTAAATTCTGTAAAACCTTTACTATTTTTGTAAAATCTTCATTTAATTTTTCGTGGTTTCCTAGGTTTTAGGTTACCATTTTAGATAGAAACATTAAAATGTGGAGGGAAAACAGCAAGAAGGTAGCATACATTTGAAGTCTTGTGTGTGTGTGTGCGGTACTGAAAGAAATTTTAAAAAACATGAAATCATCGAGAATTTTAATTTCTACATAGTGAAACTGACATTGAAGATGAAGATATCCACCACAGGTAAATCTGTAGTAAGCCTTAATATTTACTCAAAAAGCTTAAGATATACCAGTTTATTTAATTTAGATATGAATTCCCTCTTCGAGAAGATTCAAGAGGCTCAACTTTACCAACTCATATGAACTCTTCTGTAGTAACATGAAGAAAATCACAAATATGCATTTTGAATAAAATACTAGAACTCTTTGAAATTATAATGAGAATTATTGACTAGAGACAAGCTAAGGGGAATATGACCAACATATAAATTCTCCAGTGAAATTATCTTAATGAACCTATGATCATAAATGAAAAATATTGTAAGTTGAAAGTGTATTTTCTACTTATGATGTTTTCTTTTTGCAATGTAAATTAAATCTCCATCTTAAGTTGAGAAGTGTACTGATTGTATATCACTTTCCCAACATCTAAAAGTCAAAAAATTCTAAAGTTGAACTTGGCAAGTCAGGGATATCTGTGTAAACATAGATAATTTCTTGGAGGTTACTTATGAAATCATGTTAGGAGATAAAATTTAGGAATAGTAGAAAGTTTGGAGAATCTCACTTTGAGAATATCAAAAGTGGATTGGATAAAAAATGTGGTAAATATACATGATGGAATATTACACAGCCATAAAAAGGGCAAAATTATGGACTTTGCAGCAACTTGGATGGATTTAGAGTCTACAATACTCAATGATCTATTACAGAAGCAAAAAACTGAGTACCACATGTTCTCACTCGTAAGCAGAGCCTGAACATTTATCATAATCCTGTAAGAAATGGATTGGCAGAAGTGGGAAACTGGGGGGGGGGGGGCACAACATCAATAAGGGTACCTAATCTCAAACCAGCTGAAGTGGGACCAAAGGGAGGCCCAAACTTTACCTGCACAATGATCACATGTGTACCTAATCCCGATTTGTACCCCAAACCTTTAAAATAAAAAAGAATATGTGCAAATCTGTTCTGACTTAAAATGAGAGATACGTGGTATCAAATAAATGTGATCATCAAACACTAGAGTTGGTATATTGTAACACTTGAAAGCCATTTTGGACAATTGGTGCAAAGAATGAATTTAGCTTCTTTACATTATATTTCAATGAAATACAGCCATTCATTTTCATTGACCAGAATGAAGAGATTTATGAAGATATACATATTTGCTAGTATTTCATGATAAGTAACTGATGAGTATTTTAAAAGTAGATAAATGATTTTTTTTGTTGTTGTTCACAGTATCACCTAGAAAAATACATATAGACTTATGACATTAAAAAGCAGTGATATGGTAAATATAGCCTGAAGAAAGTTATGAGAAATTATTCATAAGAATATAATTTCAAAATTATTTTAAAAAATATTTTCAATGTGTTCAATGAGATGGAATTGTTATGAAAAAAATTAGAAGTTTGCAGATTGTTGCATTAGATTGATTATAATCAACAAATAACTAAGGCAGCATGCTTTGTTAACCAGAATTCACAATGTTTTAGCAGGAAGACATAAACTAAAATTTTAGATTGGGTTTTAACTAATATTTCTCTTCTTATGTATTTTATTTTAAAGATGTGGGGTACAATTCAGGATTAGGTATGCAAGTGGATATCATACAGGTAAAGTTTGAGCCTCCTTTTGGTCCCCACTTTGCCTGGTTTGAGATCAGGTATCCTTATTGACGCTGTGCCTCTTGCCTCCCACCCCCTGCCCCCATCAGTATCCCACTAGTGCCAATCCCTTTCTTAAAGTATTATGATAAATGTTAAAGGTCTGCTTATAAGTGAGAACACATGGTACTCTGTTCTTTGTTTCTGTGATAGATCACTGAGTATGATAGACACTAAATCCATCCAACTTGCTGCGAAGTCCATATGTCTGTCCTTCTTTATGGTTGGGTAACATTCCATTGTGCATATGAACCATAGTTTTTTTTATCCAGTCCAGTTTCGATGGACAGCATGGTTGGTTCCATTGTTTTTGCTATTGTGAATAGTGCTGCAATAAACATGCATGTACAGGTATCTTTTTTGTAGAATGATTTGAGTTCCTCCAGGTATTTTCCCAGTAGGGGGACTGCTGGGTCATATGGAATTTCTAGTTCTTTTAGAAACAGTCACACTGTTTCCCATAGAAGTTGAACTAGCTTGCATTCCCCCCAGCAGTGTGAAAGTTTTCCCTTTTCTCTGCATCCTCACCAGCATCTGTTGTTGTTTTTTTCATTAATGATGGTTATTCTTACTGGGGTTAGGTGGTATCTCAATGTAGTTTTGATTTGCATTTCTCTGATGATGAGTGAGGCTGAGCACTTTTTCATGTGTCTGTTGGCTGCTCGTATATCTTCTTTTGAGAAGTGTCTATTAATGTCTTTTGCCCAATTTTTAATGGGCTGTTTGTTTTTTTCCTTTCAGCACATTTGAGTTCCTTTAGGGAAAAAAAAATCACTACAGTAGTTAAATAGCTGGATAAGTTAAATAAATGAGTACTACTATTGATGATAAATATTGACTCCTCAGTGTTACCCTATTTAGAATTTTTCTCCCTAGTTTCAAATACACTTAAATAAAATCTGCATGACAAATCTGTCAATGTTTGCCACTTTATGTCAAAGAATATAATTTTTTGAAAGTTGAACAAATATATTGGCATTCAATGATAACATTTGTGATAAGAAGATTGTGGATTTTTTCATCAGTGGGGAAGATCTCTTGTTATTTCCCTTAGGAGTAGTAATTATGTATTGTATAATATGTGTTAAAGAACTACTCAGTACAAAAATATTTGTAGACCCACCTGGGCAACTTGGTGAGACCTCATCTCTACAATAAATCAAAAAAGTAGCCGGGCGTGATAGCGCACGCTTGTAGTTCCAGCTACTGGAAGACTGAGGCGGAAGGATCGCTGGACCCAGCAGGTCAAGGCTGCGGTGGCCGGGAGCGGCCACTGCACTCCAGTCTGGGTGACAGAGTGAGCCTCCAACTCAAAAAAAAAATATTTGTAGATCTTCAGCAAATATTTGAAGGTACAATATTTTCAACTTATGAGGGTTACCTGCCAGGTCCTACATGATGTTATATCTGGGAAAACGGTTGTGGTTACTATTCTCATAAGTTAAATTTAAAATTTATGTTCTCACTCATAAGTGGAACTGGAACAATCATAACACTATAAGAAAGGGATTGGCAGTAGTGGGAAACTGTCAGGGGAGGAGGGGTGGGATTGGCAATTGAGGGAAACTGCCAGAGGAGGGATGGGCACACCTCATCCACAAGGGTATCTGCATAATGACCATTCGTATACCTAACCCTGAATTGTACTCCACATCTTTATGATAAAAATAAAGGACAAAAACAATGAAATTTCTTCT
This sequence comes from Tarsius wallacei, assembly GCA_963574415.1. Lineage (NCBI taxonomy): Eukaryota > Metazoa > Chordata > Mammalia > Primates > Tarsiidae > Tarsius > Tarsius wallacei. Next base: position 22,456 of record CAUYQG010016798.1, read on the forward strand.
ATGCATGTTTTTTTTAATGAGTATTTCTAAAGTACCATGAAAACATTTGGGGAGAGGTGCCCTGATAGTAATGACAGCTAATATTTATTGAGAACCTTCTATGTGTCAAACACTTTTCTAAGTATTTCATATGTATTATGTCACTGAATTATTACAACTCAAAGGACAGTTATTATTTTTTATGAAATCAATTTTACAAACAGGAGCATTGTGGGACAGAATAGTTACTCAAGGTCAGGCAATTAGTGAGAAGCAGGGACAAAAATCACAGCTCAAAATCTAGGTTTTTAAACATTTTGTAATTGTTATTGTGACATATCCTACTTGAGTTCTTGGATAATCAGAACTCAGAGAAAAAAATGGCTGCCAAATTCAATTTAAAAGTCATCTCTATGTAAATGATAATGAAAACTAAAAGTTTGTACAAAATCTTATTAGGGAACATGTTTTTGCTGAGTAAAAGTTTTAGAAAAATATTCCTGGGACACTCCAGTATTTTAAGATTGCATGAAGGAGAATAAGCCAGCAAAAGAAGCAGAAAAAGTAGCAAAACAGGAAAAAAATTCAATTGTTATGACAAAATGGGATGATGTTAGAAGCCAAATAAAAGAGGGACATTTCAAATTATATTTTAAATTCAGTGATGTGATAGATATCAGCGACATCATTGAGAAAATTTTTAATGAAGGGAAGGATAGTTTGGATTAGACTGAAGATTCAGCCAAAAATGAAGAATTTGAAACTCAAGTATATCAATTGTCAAAAAGATGATCTGTAAATGAGAGAAAAGAGTCAGAGTAGCAGTTGGAAAGAGATTAATGGTAGAGGAGAAGTTTTTTATTTTAATATTATTACTTTTAATAAGATGCGATCTTAATGATAAGGGAAAATGTAATATATATGTGTGAAAAGTTATTACAGAGAAAATAGAGTCCTAAAGACTGACATTACAAAATACATGCAAAATAAATATTACCACTTTTTTTTTACTAATTATGATCTAAATATATATTGAAAGCAAACTATTTTATTTAGAAATCAATAAGTTCCGGGCTCTGTAATAGGTTCTAGATAAAGAACGATAACCATTTTCAAAAAGAAATTTCTCTCATCAAATAGGAGGAAAAATGTATTTAAATTGATATACTTGTATATTAAAATTTTGATTTATTTAAATTTTCAATATAGCATCATCACTACAATGAATGATAAAATAGTTACCAACCCAAGTAAAACGGATTTGGGTATTACAAATTTCGTTGGCAAAAATAACTCTATAGATGTTTCAAGGAAGCAGTTACAAAGAGTTTTTTTAAAAGGCTATTATCTTTGACTAGGAGGATGCAGAAAAGAGTATGTTTTGCATAGCTGAATTGCCAGAGACTTACGTCAGCCCCGTATTTTTAGTCAGTGCAAATTATTTTCCTTGCGATTAAGTAAGGTGTGGAGTAAAAAAACAATCTTTTGGGAATTCAGTATGAAAAACTAGAAAGCTAGACTGAGTATCCTGACACACTTAGGCAGATAAATCCTGAATGTGACAGAAAACTGCCTAATTTTTGTAAGCAAAGAACAAGATAATCAGATTTGTGTTTTAGGAAGACTATACTGATGGTTTTTAGAAGAACATAAGGTAGGAGCTTATTCAATGACCCAGTTAATTCATCTGATACTCTACCTTATTTAGCCTTAGAGGTTTGTGATGGGCTTATTTACAGCCATCACCATGACAATAGTCTGGTATCATAAAAAGCATGAATCTAGGGATTCTCTTATGTACTTACATTTTAATGGCTCATGGAAAAAGATGCAATGTCCAACTCTTTTGCATTTTTACAAGTATCTTGTAGCCGAGTTAAGATATAAATCACATGGCATCAGCTTAGATGGAGTTAATTTTAAAACACGCTTTAAAGCATTATTTAAGAAAAATACAGGGGTTTGGTATAAAAAAGGCAATATATTTCATAATCATGCCTTCATTTTTCTGCTGTATAGTCTTGCATCGCGAGTTAAAGGGCTCATTATATGACACTACCCTGCCTCTGGCAGTCTTTCCCAATCCATCTGCCAATCCAAATGTTAAGTTGTGGAAACAACCAAAAATGGCCCTCCCGGTAGCCAGACCACAGTAGTGGTTTTCTAGTAAAACACAAACTATGACTATATAATACAGTAGACACTGAGACATCTGGTATTTAACCAGGGAGATCGTCAAAAAAAAAAGAGGGACAAGTGAGAACAAAAAAGGGGCATTGATAAACATAATAAGACATTTTAATTTCAGAATATTATATTTTAGTGTTCTTGTAAACAAAAGTTGTTGCCAATCAAGTTAAGCCCTCTGCCCAGAAAAGAGTTAGTCAAGGCTTCAGAGAAGCATGAGTTATACAAGTAATCCATTGTTGGTTATTTTAATCTCTGAACTGAGCTTTAAAACTGTACCAAATGCTGAGCTTCCCTTAAGTGGTCTAATGAGACAGGTGTGGGCAAAGGTAGGAAGGATAAGCTGGCCTTGGTCTTAGTCATAAATACAACATGTCCCATACTTTAAAGGAACTGACCTACACATTTCTGCAATTGTGGGTTGCAATGGGCGGTGATGAGGTGATGAGTTGATGGCTCATAACAAAATAGGTGTAAGATTAAGAGCCACAGAGTGAAAAATTAGTCAAATTACCAACTTTCAATATTTTGGAAGTTATAAAATATGATGGAAAAAATCACCAGTGAAAAGACTTGCATTGTAGAGCTATAAATCTGGTCTGCTATTTTCTAAATTTATATCTGCGAGAGAAAAAAACGCTTGTACATGATTATATTTTTTTGCAGCATGAAGATATGCCTGCAAAACTTGTCAGTTGATTTTAGATGGATAATTTATCTATGCATGTATATTTTAAAAATTAAGAACATGCAAGAAAATAATAATTATAATTGAGAGAACTTTTATATCTTTAATATAATGTTGAACTCCAAAACTAAAAAATATATATTTGATAATTATCATCACAATATCTTATCAAACAAAGGTAGTTTTTACGCAAAATAAAAGACCTGCAAATAAGCACAAAAGGCCACCAACAGGCATAATTCCAAATATTATTCAATGCCTCACTGAATTTTGAATTCTCCTCATATTAGTTTCACAATCCACGGACTATTAGAAGCGTCAATTAATTCATTTAGGTGCTTCTACATTCAGTCATTTGACAAATTCTTGAGTGCTCACCATGTGTTGTTGCTGATACCAAATTGAATAAAATCGGTCCTTTGATGAAAGTCACATTGACAACTAAAAAGCTGCAGCCAATTGGCAAAGTCATTAAGGGGTGACATCAACAGGATGGCAGAATGAGGGGTTCTTGCTTATATATCCCTACAGTGACAGTAATTCAGCAGCCAACCATGATCAAAAGTGCCTTCGAGGGAGCTTTGAGATCTACAAAGAAGGCTGCAAAAATTTGGAGTAGACCAAGAAGGAGGACCATTTTGAAAGCGCAGACTTATCACCAGGTGGCAAGGGTCACTGACCACATTGCTGGCTACAGGCCTGGAAATGGCGCTATCCCTCTAGGACTTAAATTTAGCTCTGTTTGGCTGAATCTTGCCACCAGAACCATCTGCTAAAGGCGTGTGCATGTAGTCAAGCCCACATGTGCCTTAGGTGACATAATTTCAGACCTGCCTGTGAACCTTGATATTACCTGTGACCAAGTAGCAGGCCCCTCTCAGACATGATCTGGGAGAGGTACTTTTTGGACAGAGAAACAATGGAAGATACACTCCTCTGTGGCCCTCTAGGCAGACCTGCCAACTTTAGTCCCACAGCAAAGCTTTAAAGGACCCAGTAACTCACATGGAGGCCCTTTTTGCATCGGGTCAGAAGCAAAAATGCCTGTCAAGGGAATTGAAGGGAAAAGACCCATTCATATAACTGAAAGGGGATAACACAGATTTAATATACCCAATGAGCGGCCATTTTAGCATTGTCTAAACTCATGTTTTTCTAGCAGTTCTCTTAACTTACACTCTAATCATTAGCCAAGGACAGAACAGTTTTCTCAGAGGTAGCGCTTGATAGTTGCTTTACAACCTCTGTCCCAGCATGCTTTGTACTCATTTGCTTTTCTATTTTAAGTGTTTGTCTCCACTCATAAGACCCAAGCTAACCTAATCAGTCCCTTGTGAACTTCGTGACACAGACAGACCCCACCATGGCAGCAATCAAGTGACTAACCCACTCATCTGCCTGCTGTCCATCACCTGACATCAGTGCCTGCACTTACCTGTCCAGTGTGACCATGTGCTGTTTGAGTTATGCCCGTTGCCATGATTCCTGGCTCTGGTCCTCTCCGTAATTTGGGAGAGAGGTGAATCTCTCCTCTCTCTCCCTCTCTCTCCCTCTCTCTCTTTCTCATTTACTTTGAACATAAACTATATTTTCTCATCTAACTTCTGAGCAATTCTTTACATCTTTCCTGCAACACCAAACCACACCAGACATCCACACCCCTAGTGGGTCTGACATTCTGGTGGACCTCATGAAAGTGTGACCTAACAACCTCACAATAACTGTAGGCAGACCTGACTACAGATTGTGGAGCCACTCTGTAACTCAATTCTAGCCTCTCTCAGCTGTGGTCCGGAGGCAATCCTTCCCATCTAGGATTGACCAGGTGACATCTGATAACAGGTTCAGCAGCTGCAGGTCCAAGTACAAACTTTGAAGTGGATGCCTTTCTTGGTTCCAGCCCTACTGGCCAAGATTCTAGTGACAGTCTAGTCCACCCAAGGAACAGAGTTACCAGGACTGCCTAAACTCCTGCTAACAGGCCTACCGACTGAGGATGCTACTGTGGACCAAGCAGTTACAGCCCTACTTAATTACAATCCTGGAACAATTCCGTTAGCCCAGGGATCTAACAGGAGAGGGTCTTTGCCAGTCAAAACACAATGTAAAGAGGTGTCTGTTCCTTCAAATGCACAGATCCCCTACAAGGTTGCATGGATCAAAAAGAGTCAGGCAAACATAATGCCATTTAAGAATCCAATAATGCTCCTGTAACCAACTTCAGAGATATGACAATTTACAAATTGCCTAATGAACAGTTCAAAGTAGCCATCTTGAAGTATTTCAGTGATATTCAAGAAAACACAGCTGGAACACTAAACACAATAAAAAAAATAAGGCATGGACAAAATTGGAAGTTTAATGAAGAAACAGAAACCATAGAAATATTTTTAGACAAAAAGTTCTGGGACTAAAAAATACAAGACCAAACTGAAATATTTAATAGAGAGCTTGAACAGTAGACTTGATCAAGAAGGAGAAAAAAATCGGTGAAATTGAAGAGAGGTCATTTGAAATTAGCTGATTATAGAAATAACAATAAAAAAAAAGAATTAAGAAAGCATACAGGACCCTTAAGAAACCATTAAGTAAACAAATATGTGCATTATGGAGTCTCAGAAGGAGAAGAAAAATAAAGAGACATAAGATTATATTACAAACTTACCAAATATTGACAGGTACATGAATATTCATATCGCTCAAAGTGCCACAAAATGATCATCCCAAATATTATTCCCAAACACGTTCTAATCAGACTGTCAAATATAAGACAAATTTAATTTTTATTGTATTTATTTATTTATTTCTTAATTGGAGTCTCACTTCGTTTCCCAGTTTGGAGTGCAGAGGCATGTTCATGGCCACCCCAGCATCAACCTCAGTCTTCCAAGCAGCTGGAACTACAGTTGCGTGCTACCACATCTGGCTAATTATTTTATTTTTGTTTTATTTCATTGTATTCTATTTTATTTTATTGTAGAGATGAGCTCTTGCCAAGTTGCCTGGGCTGGTCTTGTACCCACGGGCTCAGGCAATCCACTCACTTCGGTTTCCAAAAGTGCTGGGATTACAGGCTGAGCCACTGAGCTTGGCCAACAAATTCAATTTTTAAGTCATCAAGAGGAAAGACATTCGTTACATAAATGAAAACCTTCATAAATCTATTGGGGGATTTCTTAGCAGAAATCTTGCATGCTAGGTAAAAGTGTGATGATATGTTAAGAGCATTGAAAGAAAAAAACTGAAAATCAAAAATAATAAATCAAGCAGTGCTATTCTTCAGAAGTGAATAATAAAAAAGACGTTATTGGACAAATAAAGCCAAGAAAGTTTATCGTCACAGTATCTGCCTTCAAATAAATGTTAAAGGGTGTTAGGTTGAAACAAAAATGTGCTAAGAAATAACACGAAAGTATAAAACAACATAAAACGCATTGATAAAGGTAAATATACTCAAGTTCAGAATACTCTAATACAGTAGATAAGCCAACTATCAATAAGTAGAATAAAGGGATAAGTAGACCGTAGTACAATAACAGAGGACTTCAATTCTCTTACTTACAATGATAGATAGATAATCCAGTTAGAAAATCAAAAGCAAACAGGGGACATGAATAACACTATTGGGCAAATGACTTAAAAAGCATATACAGAACAATCTATCCAGTTGTAGTAAAATAAACATTTTTCTCAAATGCAACATTCTGCAAGATAGATCATATGCGCCACAAACCACAAGTGATAACTTTACAAAGATTGAAATTATATCAAGTATCTTTTTCAACCAAAATGCAAAATGGTATGGAACTAGAAATTAACTACAGAAGGAAAACTGAAAAAATTACAATCATGTGGAAATTAAACAGCATGCTCCAGAACAACCAGCTCACCATAGAATAAATCAAACTGAAATTTTAAAAAAAAACTGAGACAAACAAAAAAATGGAAATCTAACCTGCCAAAACATAAGGGGTGCAGCAAAAATAGTATTGAGATGGAAGTATACAATAATAGATACATACATTAAAATGCAAAAAAAAAAAAAATCAAATGGACAACATAAACTTACACGTCAAAACACTATACTGAGAAGAAAAAAATGATGCCCTACATTAGCAGAAGGAAGAAGATATTAAAGATTAGAACAAAAATAAAATAAAGATGAGAAAGCTAATAAATAATGTCAGGGAAACAGAGTTGGCTTTTTGAAAAGATAAGCAAAATTGGCAGATCTTTAGTTAAACTGATTACAAAAAAGAAAATAGACACAAATAAACAAAATTATTAATGTGCAGGGAGAAATTACAACTGACACAATAGAAAGTCAAAAGATCATGAAATTATTATGGGCAATTTTACACCAACAAGTTGAATAACCTGGAAGAAATAGCTAAATTTTGAAAGGCAGGCATCCCCAAAACGAAATCATGAAAAATAGACAACCGTAACAGATAAATAATGTCTAAGGAGATAAAGCAGTAATCAAAAATCTCCCAATAAAGAAAAGCTGAGGACCAGATGGCTTCAAAGGTAAATTTTGCATCTACTTACTTTAGTGTTAAGCATCTGCAAACTAAATACTTAACACAAATATTTCTCATACTCTATCATAAAATTGAAGAGGTAGAAACACTTCCAGACTTAGTTCCTTTATATCAAAGCAAAATAAGACCACTATATGAAAGGGAAATTGTAAACCAATATCCTTGATGAACATGGATGCAAAATTTCTCAACAAAATATTAGCAGACGAAATTCAACAGCATGGTAAAATGATTATATACAATGGTTAGGTGGGATTTATTCCTGGAATATATGATGGCTCAATCCACACACATCAATAAATTTAGTATATCACGTTAACAGAATGAAGAACAAAAGCCATATGATGGTCTCAATGAATGCAGAGAAGGCATTTGACAAAATTCAATATCCTTTCTTGATAAAACCTTTCAACAAATAGAAGGAATTCATTTTAACATACTAAAGACCACATATGACAAACCTACATTTAGCATCATACTCAGGAATGAAAAGCTGAAAGCATTTCTTCTAGGATCAGGAACAAGAAAATGGTGCCTACTTTCACCACTTCTATTTCAGCAAAGTATTGAAGTTGTAGCCACAGCAATTAGGCAAGAAAAAATAAAAGGCATTCAGATGAAAAAGGAAGAAATTAAATGGGCTGCTTGCTGATTACATTAGGTTATCCATAGAAAATACTAAAGACTTCACCAAAACAAACAAACAAACAAACAAACAAAAAACTGTTGAACCTAATAAATGAAGTTGCAGGATACAGTGTAAACATATAAAAATCAGTTGGTTGAAAAATTGAGGTTTTGCTTTTGGAATCTCTATCCTTTTCCATTGGTCTATATGCCTGTTCTTGTATGAATTCCAAGCTGTTTTGCTTATTGTAGTCTTATAATAAAGTTTAAAGTCTGGAAGTGTGATACCTCCTGCTTTGTTTCTTTTGCTGAGGATTGTTTTTGCAATTTGTGATTGTTTATGTTTCCATATGAATTTCTACATTGTCATTTCCAAGTCCAAGAAGAATGATGGTGGTAATTTAATGAATATTGCATTGAATCTGTAGATTACCTTGGATAGGATGGAAATCTTAACACTGATTCTTTCAATTCATGAGAATTGAATATGTTTATTTTTTCTTTGATTTCTTTGAGCAGTGTTTTATATCTTTCATTGTGATGGTCTTTTACTTCTCTGGTTATTAAAAATGCCAAAGTATTTTATTTTTTGTGTGACTATTATGAATGGGATTGTGCTTTTTATTTGCTCTCTGCCTGTTTGTTGTTGTTATATAAAAATGCAACTGTCTTTTTCATGTCGATTTTGTACCCTGAGACTTTGCCAAAGTCTTTTATCAGTGCAAGGAATTTCTTGACAGATTTTCTTGGGTTTTCAAGGTATAGGATCATATCATTGACAAAGAGGGATAATTTAATTTTGTCTTTTCCTATTTGGATATTCCTTATTTCCTTCCCTTTTCGGATTGCTCTAGCTAGGACTTCCAACACTATGTTGAACAGGAGGTGTGAGAGTCAGCAGCCTTGTCTTGTTCTGTTTTTCAGGGGAAATGCTTCCAGTTTCTGTTCGTTTAGCGATATTTTGGCTATAGATTTATCGTAGATGACTCTTACTATTTTGAGGTATTTTCCTTCTATTCCTCTAAAAGATCTAAAAACCGACCTTCCTTATGACCTGGCAATTCCTCTTCTGGACATATACCCTAAGGCACTCAAATCATTCTATAAAATAGATTCCTGCATATGTATGTTTATTGTAGCACTATTCACAATAACAAACACACGAAAACAACCGTGAAGCCCATCAAAACTGGACTGGATTTTTAAAATGTGATATATATGCAATGGAATATTATGCAGTCATACAGCAGGACAAGATTTTGGAATTCACAGAAATGTGGATTGATTTAGAGTCTATCATACTCAAAGAACTGAGTACCACACGTTCTCACTCACAAGTAGATCCTGAGCAATTATAATACTATAAGAAAGGATTTGGCAGTAGTGGGAAATGGTCAGGGGAGGGGCGGAGGGGCGTGTAACATCAATAAGGATACCTGATCCCAAACTACTCATGTACTTAGTCATGAATTGTACCCAATATCTTAAAAAAAATTAGTTGCATTCCTTTGAACTAATACGCTGTCTGAAAAAAGAATTTTATAAAAAGGCCATTTATAATACATAAAAAGAATAAAACAATTCAAAATAAGCAAGAAAGTGAAAGATCTGTACGTTGATAACAGTAAGACATTACTAAAAAAATTGAAGAAGTCACAAACAAATGGTAAACTATCTCATATTCAGAGATTAGGGAAATTAATACTTTTAAAATATTCATACTAACCATAGAAATCTACAGATTAAATGTCATGCCTATCAAAATGTTAATGACATTTTTCACAGGAACAGAGAAGAATTCTAAAATTTATGAAACCACAAAAGAGTCAGAATCATGAAAAAGAAGAAAAAACGGATGGCATCAGACTTCCTGATTTCAGACTCGAAGACAAATGAATAAATGTAATACATTAACAGAATAAAATAAATAAAACTCACGTCCATCCCCCCAGTGGAAGCAGAGAAAGCATTTAACAAGAAATAACTCAACATTCTTTCTTAATAACAATTCTCAGCAAATTAGAAATAGGAGAAATTCACTTTAACATATCAAAGATTACATATGACAAACCCACAATTAACATCATACTGAAAAATGAAAAACTGAAAGCAATTCACAGTTATAATACAAAGTTATGCTAATAAAAATGATATGGTATTGGCATGTATAATTCTGGTGGAAGTATAAATTGGTATTGCCATTATAGAAAACAGTATGGAAGTTATTCAAAAAAGTAAAAATATATAAATAATATATAGTCCAGCAAATCCACTTTTGGATATACAGGTGCTCTTAGACTTATGATAAGATTCTATCTCAATAAGCCCATTGTAAATAAAAAACATTATAAATCAAAGATCCATTTAATACCTTAATAAATACATTATAAATTCCAAAATTTAAGACAAACTATCATAAATCTAAATCTCTTCAATTTGCTACGAAGTCATTCTGATCAGAATGTGTTCTGACAAACTCATTGTAAAGTTCAAAAAGAATTAATTTGAACAATTAGAACAGTATGTACAGTCAGAGGAAATAAAATCAGGATCTCAAAGAGGTATCTGTACTCCCATATTCACTGCAGCATTATCCACCACAGCCAATATTTAGAAACATCCTGTTGACAGGTAAAGGATTTTTAAAATGTGTTATATATGTGTATATACACTCACAATGGAATATTTTTCAGCTATAAAAAGAAGGAAATCTTGCCATTTGCAATAACACAGATAAATAGAACACTAAACTAAGTGAAATAGGCCAAACACAGAAAGACAAATATTGTTTGATTTATTTTTAAATGCAGAATCTAAAAATTTTGACTCAGAAAGAGAGAATCAAAGGTTGCCGGGCACTGAAAGATGAGGAAACACGAAGATATTCGTCAAAGAGTATAACATTTTGAGTTATAGAATGAATAAGTTTTGAGGATGTAATGTACATCAACAATGATTCTAGTTAATCATACTCTATTATAAAATTGAAATTTGCTATGGATAGTTCTTATGTGTTCTTATCACACACATAGGATGGTAACTTTGTGATAAGAGGGAAATGTTCATTAATTGAATTATGGGAATCATTTATATATATAGATTTATAAATAAATATATACACACACATTATATATATCAAAGCATCAAGTGGTTACCTTAAGTAGATTCAATTCTTTGTCAATTAGACTTCAGTAAGCTAGAATACATTGCAGAGAAAAAGAAATTAAAACTAAGAACAAGGCACAAAGAATGTAACAGAGTATAGTACAAAAACAAGAAAAGTTTTCACATGTCAGTAGATAGTGAGGCTAAATGTTTATGTAAAAAGTGCTCAAATTACCTGAACCCAGCAGGTCGAGGCTGCGTGGTCACAAGTGTGCCACTGCATTCCAGCCTGGGTGACAGAGTAAGACTTCAATTCAACAACAACAGAAACTGCTAGGGGAGGTGGGACATACCTCATCAACAAGGGTACCTGCATGATCAAAGTTTGTATACCTAACCCTGAATTGTACCCCATATCTTTATAATAAATAAATAAAAAGAAAAGAAAAAAAGAGTTCAAATTGTTATTAGCCTTGCACTGAGAACATAAACGTGTAAGAAAAGCAGTAGCATTAATTAGGATCTATTTAGCACAGATGTTACTATTCTCACTTATGGAGTTTCAAAGAAGTTAAATAATTTGGTCAAAGTCTCAGAACTACAACAAGAAGGGGTCAAACAGCATGAAAAGTCCAGTCTACCCTGAAGTCACTTTGGTTTTCTGAAGGAAGAGAGTAAAAGTTGGGTTTTCATCGTTATCAGAAACGAACTTCCATAACACCTTTCTCTCTGATACTGCCTGATAAAGAAAGCCTATCATTATTTTTAAATAATGTTGAAATTGTGACGTTTGCAATGTCTTGAGGTTTTTTGGTTTTTTAAAAGTGAGTATTTGTCAATGTGAACCCTTATGTTTTGGCTACATTTGCGTTTTAAAAGTTTATTTAATTTCCAGTTGGACTTCTTTCCTCTAATGTCTGGTGTCTGGGTCTTAGTCTGTCTGTCTCTCTCTCTCTCTCTTTCTCTCTCTCTCTCTCCCCCCTCCTCTCTCTCCCATTTTAATCTTAAAATAACTTTATATTATAAAAAAATTGCAAAATTAGACAAGGTGAGAGTAAGAAGCAAATCTTTTTATCCAGTATACCTTGGTATCAACATCTTACATAACTATTGTGCAATTATAAAAGCCAGAAAATAAATATTAGTTGAATACCAGTCACTGTAAAATACATATCTTATTTAAATTCACTGTTGTTTTTTCTCCAATAGCATTTTTATTCCAAGATCTCAATTTGCATTTCGTTTTTATGCCTCCTTAGTCTACTGCAATCTTTGGCAATTCTTTAGCTTTCCTTGTGTTTCATTACCTTGATACTTTTGAAGAGTATAGTCAGTTATTTTGCAGAATATTCCTTAATCTGTATCTGTCTGATGGTTTTTCATGGTTAGACTGATGTTAAAAATTTAGACAGGAATATCAAAGACATGACACATATCAGTACTTTGTATCAGAGAACACATGATGATGTTATTTCTACTAGTGATTATAAACTTTATGATTTGGGTAAGGTATTGTCTACTAGATTTCTCCACTGTTAAGCTTCCATTGTCTTCCTTATTATTAATAAATACCTAAAAATTAATGTGAGACCATGCAAATATTCTGTTTTTTCTCAAACTCTCATCTGGCCTTTTCTTCTTCATACATTTCTTCAGTAGTAGGACAAAGATCTTCTTCATCTGTTTCCTTGGAGTGGCTGATCACACAGTGGTTAGAATTCCAGTCCCTGTGGTTGAACTGTCATCTATTGTCTTAAGTCTCACAATCACATTGTGCTTCAGATAATATCGTTAACAACACTTTACGAATGATCTGCTGGTAAAATGACTCTCTCAACTTATTCAGGAAGCAGTGAGGTCAGATTTCAAATGTATGCAGTCTGACTCCAAGACTATCGTCCAAATGAAAGCATAATGACAAACTCTACTTAGTGCTTGAAGGAAGCAACAGAGAGAGCTATGAAAATAAAAACCAGAGTGATGTGATCCACTGGAAAATAAAGAAAAGCTTCCTTAGGTTGGATAGCATGTTAATAAAAATCAAGGGCTCAAGATCTCTACTGCATCCCTAAACTATGTGCATGTCACTGGACAGTTTACTTACGTTTTCAGCCACAGTTTCTCCATCTAAAAAAAAAACTAATATGTATAAATAGTAAATAAGGTAACTTGAAAAAAACTTTATAATTTCTGGCATATATTAGGCATTAAAATATTTTTTAAATGGAAATATTGAGGGTTCTGAAGGATTGAAAACAGTTAAAAATATTGTATCATTATTTCTGTAAATAGCCAGGTGCAGTGGCACACATCTGTAATCCCAGCATTTAGGGAGGCTGATGTGGGTGGATTAAGAGCAGCCTGGGCAACATATCAAGACCTTATCTCTAAAAAAAAGAAAGAAAAATAATGATAATTAGCCTGTATGATGGTACCATGCCTTTAGTCCCAGCTACGCAGGAGACTGAGGCAGAAAGATCACCTGAGCCCAAGAGGTAGGAGCTATGGTGAGCCGTGATTATACCACTGTACTCCAGCATGGGCAACAGCAGCACCCTGAGACAAAAAACAAATTTTAAAAAATCCGATAAAGAGCCTGAGACTTGTGAGGAGTAGGAATGATGTCCTAATTTAGAGAGTGAAAGAAATCTCGGTTTGTAGGGGTGTTCAAACGGAGAAGTAAGTAACAGTATCGGGAGATGAAAATGAGGGTACAAGTAAAGACTTTGTGACCATGCTGAAGACTGGAGCCCTTACTCTCAGACTCAAACTAAAGATGGCCTTTTAACAGTTTTAAAACCAAGCAGTTATGCAGTATGGTTTCTAGTTTAAAAATATTCTGAGTGTGCTTTAAAACAGACAGCTAGATGTTATCCTAGAATAACTCTGCTTATGGATATAGAATTTTTTTTAAATCAGAGTTTTCTTCTTTTACCTTCACAGCAACTTAATGACTTTTTTTAATTATATGAATTCTGCATCAAAGAAATGGACGCGTGAAATGATTAAGTAGTCCAATACAGCCCTAAGCAGTCTCTATATAAATGGGTTGTAAAAACAAATTAAATATATGTTTCCCTGACTATCTGGACCTAAAACAAAATGTATTTTTCTATAGATCATGTAACCTAATTTATGGCTATGCTCTTCTAATCTAGTTCTAACTATTTTAACCCAGTTCATGGATGCTATTTCGATAACTATAATGATGGTCACCATTAAAATATTATGCCAATATTTAATATTACAAAGCAAAGATATCTTATATTTTTTGATCCCAATGATTTAGAGAATGAATGTTCCTTTAGGTCTTTATTCATAATTTTTTAAAAATTTTAAACACTTTTTCCAGAACCACGATATATTATAGATAGAGTATGATCAATCACGGTTACTGATCTTTAGCCCCTGCAGTTCATAATTTGGTTGCTAAAATTGCTTTTATTTCACCTGGAATGGGCATAGTTTTAGTGTGTTCCTTGGCTCATCGAACAGGAGCATAAAGTGGCATGAACAGGAGGATAACATGGAGAGACAGCAGGGTTGGCATTGGGAAAGGCAGCATCAGGAGTCTCAGCAGGGGTGACAATATTTCGAGGCACTTCACAAGCATCACATCATGAATCCAACCTGTTCGGGGCTCACTTGCCTAGGGTGGCTGGTTCTTGATTAATATCAAGTCAAGTGTTTTGTCCTTGTAAGCTTTTATATAGTAAGCCTGAGGTGACAGATAAGTTTTCTTATTATCTGTGAATATCGTACCTCCTTTTTATAGACGGAGGGTCTTTTTCCCCCCGAATGAACTTGAGTATGGTAAATCCCTTTTAACAGTTGCTGAAAAGGGGGAAGATAAACAAGAGAAACACAATTAAATTGTAAATGAAGATAAAATATTTTACGTCCATGTACATGCCGAGGGGTAACACTGACTTCCTCTTTCAAAGCGGGTTTTAGCATGGAATAAATTTTATTCTTTCCTTGAAGCCATGCAAAGCGTGTTCCCATGTTGTGTTGTAAGGAGATAGTATAAACAAAACAGCGAGGCTGTTGTTTGATATGCATGAGAAGACATCGTGGGGTCAGTATATTGGGTTTGTGGCTAATGTCAGTTCTGACTGGGGAACCTTAGCCAATTCACTCAAACTCTGAGCGTCAATTGCCTTGGCCATAATTAACTTTCTTCCCAATGCTAGTAATGGACAGACTCAATTTATCTTTGATGATAGGAGTTTATTATCAGAATCTGTGGGGAAATATGATACAGAAGACCGTGTTAGCAATTTTATAATACCTCAGGTCCTGGAGTATTAAAACTAGAATGACGTAGCTAACAGTTACATAGAAAGATAACTAAACATCATATATGATAAAACCAGATGGGTAGTATTTCGAACTTTCTATGAGAATCTAGGATTAAAATGGTTAAGATATATCATTTGACTTGGGAAGCTTATCACCATTAAGTATAAACCACTTCAGTTAGAAGTAGTTTTGCTCCAAACCAACTCAAAAACAGTTAGCGTTTATTATGGTTTGACCCTAACCCGGTTGCCTGTTACTCACCAAGTAATTATTGCTACGATCTGCTATGACTAGTAGCTTCAAATTCTCTCAAAGTCTATGTCATTGTACTTTGTTCAGAAAGAGAGCGCATGAACGACTTTCTTAAGAGCACTTGTCTATTTTCTTCGCACAAGATGATAAAAATGCATAACTCATAGACATATGAAACATACATGTAACGAATTTACAGACACTTATTAATTGCAAAATATTGGGTAAGATGTGAGTAATTACTATAACCTGATCAATAAGAGGATTTTAAAAATGAATGCTTTCTACTGTGTATTTAGCTGTGGGCAAAGGTCTCATTTAACTGATTAAAATACATTCAATTTAGCTTATTATTAGGGTCCCAGTCAGAGACAGCTTTTAAGGAGAAGGTTGTTACAGAAATCAATTATATGATTGTATTTGCCCAATATAGTCAATCTTCATAAATCATGAATTCTGTAATTCGTGAATTCACCCACTTACTAAAATATGCTGTGCTTTTGCGGTCATTTGCTAGCAGGGTGACAAGTCATGTGTGGCCACACATACTCCTTCCCAGTCAAGGTCAAATAAGGGGCACGCGGGTACTCTGCCTTCTTGGTTCTGCTCTCATACTGTAAAATGGTGTCCTCCTTGCTATTTATTACCAAAACATTCACAATTTTGTGCAGTTTGAGGATGATTTTGATATCCAAAGTGGCCCACAAGCATACAGCTGAGATACTGCTTAGTTTCGCAGAGCTCAAGAAGATTGAGATATGCCTTGCAGAGAATATGCGTATGTTAGATAAAATTTATTAAGACGTAAGTTATAATATCGTTGGCTGTGGCTTCAAAGATAATGAATCAACAGTATATATAAATACTAAATAAGAGCCTTTAAACAGAAACACACCTACAACAAGCTTACGTATTGATCAGTTGAGGAAAATGCTGTGACCAGCAGCTCACAGGGACCCAAGCCTAGATATTCCTCCCAGCTGCAATGTTTCAGTATTTGCAAATTCTCTGTTTGCAGTCACAATGTAACTACCAGAAATAAAAAGAATTAGGCTGTATTTTGTGTTCCTGCGTGTCATGAAATGAAAGAGAAAGCAAGCACATGAAATGTAGAAGGAATTTACCCTCATTAAATACAGGCTTGAATTCATGCAGCTGCATTCTCCAGCAGCAATCAGAGCAGCAACAGGAAACTTTGGGGATGGGTGTTGTAGACAGAGGTGGAAGAGGTGTTGAGACCGGGAAGTCAATCATCCTCCTTATTGACCATGTTGTACCAATCCCTGTATTTAACTCAGTCACAGAGCTGTGTTTCAAGTCAAGACTTGCAGGTCGGTCTCACCTAGCAGACGATAGGTTTTTTTTTTTAAGAGCAGAGACCATACCGTAGGAAATTTGGGCTTTTGGGAGGCCACATCAAGATATAAGCAGAATCAGCATCATAACCAGCATTGTTATCTGTGGCTCTCATTCTTTTGCCTAAAATAATTTTTAAAATAACAAGTATTTCTGGGATTCCTGGTGGATGTTACACATGAGCTCATTAACACCTCTGGTTCGTGAAAGTCATCGTGCAACCTAATTTGTTTACCATTTGCTTCTTCCCTTTGATCATGCTTCCATGTGTGCCATCGTGTCTACTGATGCTGTAACATTTTCACACATCACTACTGACTGTGCGAGTTACTGACACCAATGCCGCTTTTCACAGGCAGCATCGACCTCACCCAGGGCACTGCTGACGGGTTGACTGAATAACTCTACTGCTATTTCCTATACTATGCATGGTTTTTCAGGTACTGCTCTCTCTCTCTAGCCAGGCATTCCATTCACAGGAAGCTCCTAGGGGCCGAGGTGTGATAGCCCATAGTGATGTGGGAGGAGAATGCCTATCTCATTCACTGTATATGATCACTAAACAAAAATTTGCTCCTTAAACCACAGTCTCCAGAAAAAAAGAATCCCTGCTTTTACACACACGCCCTTCTCATACTAGAACTCAATATAAATCTACAGGGAATTGATCATGAACAAAACTAATTGTCTGACACCTTGCTAAACAAATAATCTGTTTCAAGTCTGGATTATGACCCTGTGTTCTGGGTCGAAATTTGGTTTTGTGGTATTGTGGTTGAGAATGTAGGTTCTAGCCTTGTTGACCGTGTTTGATCACTGACTTTCCTACATAATTGTTGGGTGATCTTTGGCAAACGATTCAACCTCCCTGGGCTTCAAGCCTCATATGCGTAAAACCAGAGTTACAACGGTACCAAAAGCTTCAGATTGTACACATTAAGTATGTACAGTTTTAAAAAATATTAATGTACTTCAACAAAACTGGTGAAAATACTCAGTCATATAATGTGTGTACTCCGATTAAAAAATTATAGTAGTAACACTTGCAGAGATCTGTGGGATTAAATTGGGTAGTATATGTCCATGAACAGCATTTAAGTCAAAGTGACATGATTAACGCTCAATGAGTTTTAGTTATGGTTTGGTCTTTAGGATGTGTTCTTACTTCATGCAGAATAATGTGAACTAGATTTACTTTATCAGTTTTTCAGACATGTCCACATATGTCTTACCAGTAGATTTGGACACATATATCACTGATCTTTCATTACCTAGCAGTTAACACATATTAAATGCTCAGGAGATGTATGCTGAATAAATGATACTTATAGATAGGCAGAAGACATCCCAGAGTAGAGTAGACACAGGAAAACTGTATCCTGCCTAGTTACAAACAAAGTGTCTGGCATATTGTTGGTGCTCAATAAACATTTCTTAAGTAAAATATAATATCCAACAAATGGACTTAATGAATATTTGCTTATTTTGTACACAATTTAATATCTATTATCTCATTTAAATGTTCTATGTGGCACATTCTTTTTGCTGTTTCAGTCTCTAAATGAAGAAACTAAGGCAGAGAGAGAGAGTAAGTCAACTCTCTTGACAACAAGCTGTCTTTCAAAATAACATAGCTAAGCTAGGTCAGTGTGGGGGATATTAAGTTGAAATATAAATATAGCAGCATGATCTCATTTACACTGTTAACAAAATAATGTGAATTAATGAATACATAGATGAATGAGAGTATAACAAGAGTGAGGATATTAAGACCGGCTCTTATGTCAGCTTGCTTGGATTTGAATAACAACTCTCTTATTAGTTAAATGACTTTGAACAACTTTATAGTTTTTCTGTGCCTCAGTTTCTTTACCTATCAAAAAAGACAAACATAATATATGTCATCTATCTCATAGGCTGCTACAAGGTTCAATGAAAAAAATGTAAAACAGTTTTCAGTGGTAGGCACATAGTAAGTGATTTAAATAACTACAATTGTCATTGTTTTACTTGTTCTTGATTTTAGTATTATCCACATTTTCTATTTTAACATTTTGTTTGCTTAAGATCAAAGTGAAAAGATTTAATGATATTTGCAATACATGCTTATTTTATTTTATTTTTTATTTTTTTTAATTTTAAAGCTGTGTGATTCCGTTCTGGGTTAGGTATACAAATGTTCATTATGCAGGTGCCCTTGTTGATGAAGTGTGCCCACCATCCCCTGGCAGTTTCTCACTTCTGCCAATCCCTTTCTTATAGGATTATGATAATTGTTCAAGGTCTGCTTATGAGTAGAACTTGTGATACTCAGTTCTTTGTCTCTGTGATAGATCACTCAGTATTATAGACTCTAAGTCCATCCAAGTTGCTGCAGAGTTCATAATTTTGCCCTTGTTTATGGCTGTGTAATATTCCATCGTGTATAGGTACCACGTTTTTCTTAATTCAGTCCTGTCCGATGGGCAGCATGGTCGGTTCTATGCTTTTTCTATTGTGGATAATGCTGCAATAAACATGCATGTGCAGGTATCTTTTTCATAGAGTGATTTGAGATCCTCCAGGTATATTCCCAAATAGAGGAATTGCGGGGTCATATGGAAGGTTGATTTTTAGATCTTTTAGAAATAGTCAAACTGTTTTCCACAGAGATTGTACTAGTTTAGAAGTACAACCTTTTCCTCGCATCCTCCCCAGCATCTGTTGTTTTTTGAGTTATTAATGACAGCTATCCTGACTGGAGTTAGGTGGTATCTCAGTCTGGTTTTCATTTGCATTTCTTTGATGACCAATGAGGCTAAATAATTTTTCAATATACATGTTTATTTTAAAGGTCACCCATTCAGACTAGTTATAAAATTGTCTGATGGTTAAAAAATATAGGCTTCAGTTATTTGGAGTGTTAACTTACACGAAATAGCTTGTTATCTAATTGTTTAGGAAAACAAGGATTTTATTTAGCTTTTGTTGTCACCAATGTAATAATAGAATAAATACAGACTTATTCTGTTCAAATATAGTTTGCCTCTGAGAGAGCTAGAAAATATAAGTAAGATTCTTCTGAGAAATTTTTGTGTGAGAATAATAGCAAAACCCTAGGATGTCATTTCTTATGGTCAGGTCTGTTCCTACAATGGCACTTTAAATGACACATTTTACAAAAGCGGTCCAAGAAAAAATAACACATTTTCCTCTGAGAATTATATAGAACATGAGAATATTTATTTCCCTGTTATTACTACTTTGATAATTTCCCCTTACAGCAAACACAACGGCAAAGATGCCAACCTGCAACAAATAGCTCTAAATCATTTCTGATTTGAAGTAGAAAGACAAGCATGCTAAGAGTTTTTGAATGTGGTCTGCACAAATAAACGGTTTTTTTATGGTAGAAAAATTGTTGTAATTATTCCTGGCCTACTATTTTGGGATTGTGTCATAATTAATATGTTTTGAAATATAAGTTTATGTATATTTAGCTGATAGACTTTTATATTGTAGAAGGTTCTAATTTAAATCTAAGTTACAAATTGAGACCTAAATCTTAAAACTGCATGTCTATTTAGGTCTACAATTAACAATTCCCATAACACCCAATCATTGAGAGCATCACAATCACAATTTTTAAAAAACTGTACATATTCCAGGCTCGGTGGCTCAGTCTGTAATCCCAACACTTCGGGAGGCCAAAATGAGTGGATTGCCTGAGTCCACGGGTTCGAGAACAGTCTGGACAACTTGGCAAGACATTGTCTTTACAACGAATAAAAAAAAATAACTGGGCATGGTAGTGCATGCCTGCATTTTCAGCTACTTGGAAGGTTGAGGCATAAGGATTGCCGGAGCCCAGCAGGGCGACGCTAGGGTTGCCATGAGCATTCCACTGTACTCCAGCCTGGGCGACGGAGTGAGACTCCAACTCAAAAAAAAATCTCTATTATACACACACACACACACACACACACATAGATATGTGTATATATACACACACACACATATCTATATTTCCTTGTTACTGTAGTCATATCATCAGTTGCTAGTAATAATCAAATATTTCACATCTACTATTTTAAGAGCACCTTAGGGAAGGGAACTTACGTTATTCTTCTGAAACTTTCTTCTATGTCTTGCTGGGCACATTCAAGGTGTGCAATATTAATTGAAAGAAAATCAGTGTCCCAGTAAATGTATGCACACTAGTAAAATCAGTGTATAAGTGCACATAAGTGAACCTGCACAGTTCCAGGATCAGCTGTATTGCAGGGGCTCAATTATATGTGGACTCTAAAAACGTCACACTCATAAAAGCATAAAGTGGAGTGGTGGTTAGTTGGAGAAGGAGAAACTGGAGAGATGTTAGCAAAAGCATTAAAAATTTTTACCAAGGCAAAGGGAATAAATTCAAGAGAACTATTTTATAGCATGATAATTGTAGTTAATAGCAACATAGTTCATACTTGAATATAGCTAAGAGTAAATTTTGTTATTATCAGAAAAAGCTCCAAAGTGATATATGAGGTAATATATATGTTAATTAGATCTGCTTAGCCATTCAAAGCTCTATGCATATTTCAAAACACCATGATGTAAACTAGTTCTACATAGTTCTATGTACAATCAATGTTTGTCAATTAAAAATACATGTTAATAAAATTGATGTGTCAAAATGTATGGATTGACCTCAGGATGAAAGAAAAAAAAAGAATGAAGGATGACTTCCAGACTTGAGCAATTAGATAAATGGCGAACTAGTAAGATGGGGAAGATTGGAGTAGGAATTTCTTTCACAGAAAAAAGTAATGTTTTTACTTTTTTTTTAGCTAGTTTGGTAGAAATGTCAAAAAATAATTAATTGTAAGTTTCTTAAGCTTACAACTATACGCATCAATCAGTGAGACCATATGCATCAATTTATAAATTTGAAGATCAAATATTTATAACATAAACTGGTTGGAATCATTAAGAAGGAAGATGGAAGGAAGGAATGAAGGAAGGAAGGAAGGAAGGAAGGAAGGAAGGAAGGAAAGAAGGAAGGAAGGAAGGAAAGAAGGAGAGGAGAAACTTAGAAATAGAAAATGAGGGCTGAGCCTGGTGGCTCATGCCTATAATCCCAACACTTTGGGAGGCCAAGATGAGATAATTGCCTGAGCCCATGGGTTTGAGACTAGTCTGGGCAAACTTGGTGAGACCTCATCTCTACAATAAATGAAAAATTAGCCGTGCGGTGGTGCATGTCTGAAGTCCCAGCTACTTGAAAGGCTGAGGCGGAAGGATCGCCTGAGCCCAGTAGGTCAAGGCTGTGCTGGCCATGAGCATGTCACTGCTCTCCAGATGGGTGACAGAGACTCCAACTCAAAAAAACAAAGAAAGAGAGAGAGAGAGAGAGGAGAGAAAGAAAGAAAGAAAGAAAGAAAGAAAGAAAGAAAGAAAGAAAGAAAGAAAGAAGGAAGGAAGGGGGGAGGGAGGATGGAAGGGAGGGAGGGAGGGAGGTTTAAAGCAAGCGAGTGAAAAAGGCAGGTGTTTGGAAAACTGAGTGTGAGTTACTCTAATATTTAGAAATATAAAGAGACATTCCAAAAGAAAAAAAAAATGAAGTAGCAATGGAAGAAGGAAAAAAGTATGTGTAATACATATGCTAAGACAAGTGAAAAATAATAAGGATGCCATCAAATATATCAAATACTTGACACACGGTAAGATAGGGACTGAGATTTGACCACTGGATTTGACAAATAGTCATTATTGATGATTTTCACAATAGTGAAAGACTGTGACAGTATCTTGGAGTATTAGATATGCTGTATATAAGTTCTATATAAAGAGAAATGTATGAATGAAACTGTAGTTGGGAAGAGATATGAAGTCAAGAAAAGTTTTGTTGTGTTTTTTATGATTATGTTCTTTTTTCTAGATTTGAAATTTGTTGGAGATTGGATTTTCTTCCCTTATCATCATAATTACAGAATTGTCGTTCTGCTCTTCATATGCTGACTTCCTTAGAAACTGCTCACTGTGAATTTTGAGTCTGCGTGGTAATTCTACTAGAAATTTTATTTTCCTGTCACTTCAGTCAAGCCCACTTTTATTATCCCACCCATATAATCATGATATTATGTAAAAACATGTTTGCAGATTTACTACCTGCTGACATGCTCACAATATCCAGATCTTTAATTCTATGGGCTTCAAGGTTAAATTGCCTCTATTCAAGGTCTAGTTCTAATATTACCATTTGTGATATCTTTGGGAAGTCTTCCATCCATCCTAAGTCTCGGTTTTCACATATGCAATTTAAGAAAAATAATAGTAAGCATATCCCAAATTTGTTTTGAGAATTTCACAAGACAATATGGAAAACACTGGTACAATAATAAATGTTAATTTTTATTGTATTTTATTTTTGTTTTATTAAAGGCTACATACTCCTGGTTCTCCAAATACCTAGATAATTCTTTGTGATTAACAAATGATAGTTAAATGGAAAAACAAAATTTGGACACATATTCATCCAACTGATTTATTCCACAAGTATCTTTGGGCTGTTTGTATCTTTCATTCATTGTTTTAGATATATATCAATACTTATATCTATAGATATCTACATATATGTATAGACATATGAGTAACAACAACACCAACAAAAATAACAACAAAATACCTGAAGCTTTACTTGAGTATCAGTAAGTTATTTATGTTAAAGAATGTAATCACTTACCCACGATTTCTAGCCCCCCCCACCCAATTTTTTTTAAAATAGAAGATTGGTGAAAACCCTGATATAATTACAATAAGGCTCTTTGTACAGTTATTTAACCCACAATTACAGGGTGCTGAACATCTATAAAATGTGCAATTTATGTGTATATTGCTTTTAAGACATGTAAGAAGTTTTAAAGTGCAAATTATATCTGGCTTCAAGAATTGTAGTTACGTGAATGTGGACTTGTATGACATAGTTTTCAACACAATAGATTTATGACAAGGACTTTTATGAAGTTGTTCATTTAAACTACTTAAGAAAATGTAGCAAAGATACTTGTGGCAAATGATGCAGTAATTTCAGCTTTAATTTTGAAAATTTTAAATCTAGAAGTCATGATAGAGACAAAAAAATAATTTGTGTTTTAGATTTCAGAAAGCATTTATAGACATTTTTATTAGAACAAAATAATAAACCAATTTATTCTGGACATTTGTTAAGGATTACAATTGCAAAATCCAGCACTATTTCTTTATGAGGACATTTTTTAAAGAATAAATGTTTTTGACAAAAAATACACATTTTAGTGTAGAGTGGAATTGAAAAGAATTCCGTGTGGAAAAGATTTATTGCAGAAATTAGAGAACACCCATAGAGACAATGGCTGCTATCCTAACCAAGGAACAATTTTTATTCACATAACTCAAGTTGTGAAGAAGGACTTACTTCTCCTTACAACACTAAAAAAGACTTTGCCACCTGCGTCTCACCGCATATCTGTAAATAACAGATTGCACCAATTATGTTAGTGTACTGTTGCTGTGCATTAAAATAAAATGCAGCAGTGGGAAAGATTTATAGGCAAATGCCTCCTTTAGAATTCTAAAGCTGATAAGCAGAGAAGTATGAATTATTAAACTGAGTAGAAGCTTTATAGAAAGGCTTATAATCAAGCTTTGCTTGCACAAAACAAGAAACCTGTGACTGATTTCAAATAATGTTTTTTCCTGACAAAATGGAACACTTAAAGGTCAACTGCATAATGAAAATCTGATTTTTAAGGAAAGGAAATACTGTTACTTTATTCTTATATTTCATTTAAGATAGACATCATATTGAATAAAATAGAGCACAGTATCCCTGGAAGTTAAATCATTCTGATGATAGTTTTAGATAGGTACTGGGCATTAATTTAAGAAAACCTAAAATTACAACTTCAAATTGTAAGGGAAAGTTGGATAGCCAAAGTTCAATAAACACTAGTTTTTACCTTAACTTTTAGTTTAAGAAATAATAATTTCCAAACAACTTTGTTATTAGCTTATGATGACTCAGCCTTCATCTCTACATCTTTCTCCTATGGAAAATAAATCGGGGCAGTTTGTTAATAATGGCCAATGAAAAGGAATTTAAAATAGAGCAATCTTAGATTTCAGGTGGATTTAAGCACTACATTAGATATACTTATTAAGAGAAAAACTTGCCTTATTTCCTATCAATAGTACAACTTAACTATCTTCTTTGTCTAAAGATGTCAATTATTTTTGAAGCACTCACACTTTAAAAAGTACATAAAATTCCTACTCTAACTTTTCTTTTTCTTTCACCATAACCTGCCTCAAACACTTCAACACCCACACAATAAAGTGCATTCTGCCTATTAAGTTTCAAATCACTCAAGCTAATTTTAAGTTTTGAATGTTCCTAAAATCTTTCTGTGCCTACAGAGGCAAAGAGAAGAATCGAGAGGCATTACGGAAAGCCAGAAGATTGATTACATAGATTTAGATGTACTGTTTATCTGGAAACCTAAGGAAACCTCTTGGAGTGATGTTCTCTTTGAGAAGAGGTGGAGTGTTAATTTACACATCTGAGCGTAAATACCATGTGAATTATGTGGTTTTGTTTTCTCTGTGCTACGTCATTGATGCCAGGAGTTTCAGTATTTACGTCTTGCATTATAGTTCTTTGTTTCTGAATTTTATAAAGTAAGCATAAAAAATTGATTTATTGAGAATTACTGATATCTCATAAATGAAAATTGAATTATTTTTTATGCAGACGATTGAAAATATCTTAAGCATTGACACTAGAATTATTATTTAAGTTATTGCTTTTGCAATCTAGCTACTGTGCTGAGGAGTTAAAGACATGTGGAGTGAGAATATGAAGAACCAAGATCTACGGTTCTGCAGCCCAGGTGAGTTTTCAGAAACCTGTCCATACTCACCAACGGTAACTTTAGCCAACACTGACTATACCCGTATAAGAAATCTCTTCCCCAAAACTGGCTAATCTCAATCCATAGATTCTTGAAAACTAATGGAATATTTGTTGTCTTGGGCATTAAAGTATTGGGGCAGTCTTTATTGCAGTAATAAATAACCAAGCCATATACATTTAAGCTAGAAATTCATGACATATGAAGAAGGTTGCTACATTCCTCAGACCTGATGTTGTTTTGGTAGGTGTTTCTTAGGTGCCTAAAATAAATGTGCATTCTGCAGCTGTGTCCTATATTCTGCATGTGTTACTGAGGTTAATTGAGCAAATCAGGTTGTTCTGGCTTTATGTATTCTTTCTAATTTGTTGTTGATCATTTAGCTACTGATAGAGAAGTGCTAAAGTCTCCCTTTTTGATGGAAGACGTGTGGATTTTCTACTTCTATTAATTTTGTTTTACATCATGATACCATGTAGGTAGATGAGTAGCGCTCATGGTTGCTACATTTCTCTGTTTTATTGGCCTTTGTAATATTGTGAAGTATTCCCCTTTAGCTTTCAAAACAATTCCTTATGGTCTAATTTATTTAATACGTGTACAGCTCCTCTGAATTTTTTTAATATTCATGACAAGTCTTGTTT
This sequence comes from Tarsius wallacei, assembly GCA_963574415.1. Lineage (NCBI taxonomy): Eukaryota > Metazoa > Chordata > Mammalia > Primates > Tarsiidae > Tarsius > Tarsius wallacei. Next base: position 49,061 of record CAUYQG010016798.1, read on the forward strand.
TCTTCTTTTATTTTTAAGGTTCCTGCTTCCTCTCATTTAAAATGTCTTTCTTCCACACAGAATATAAGTTTTCTTTATAAAAATCTGGTTTGATAATCTTTGACTTTATAATGAAATTCTTGATATTTGATGTGAATTGAGGTATCTAGATTTAAAATCAAATATCTTGCTATTTGTTTTCCACATGTTGGATATTCTTTTTTTTCCCCCTTTTTATTAATTAAGACTCATTATTGTTTCATTTTCCCATCTATAGGTTATTTCTTATAAAATACTTTACCATTTGTTTAAAGGTTTCATGGACAAACATACCTTTGACTTTTTTAGTGTCTTGTATAAACAAGTACTGCTATCCCTTCCTAGATTATTTAACAACTTTAGAACATATCATTTTTCACTTCTTCCTGTCTTCCATATTCTTTTGTTATGTATTTTATTTCTACAATTATTTTGACCTACATAACAAATTACAATTATTGTTTTCTACAGTCAATATTCCTTTAGATTTACTCATATCATCACCATAGTTAGATTTACTCATATCATTACCATTACCAATTCTCTTTCTTTCTGCATTACCATGAGTCAACTTGACATAATTTTTGTTCTGCCTAAAAACCATTACTTAGTATTTACTTTAATGTGGGATTGTTGGTGATATAATTTCTTTTCAATTTTGTTGTCTATAAATATTTATATTTGTCTTCATCTGTGAATAACAGTTTCACTGGAAATAGATTGTTAGACTAGTGGTTATTTTATATCAGTCTTGCAAAGATGCATTTTTTTCTTTTTTGATGATTAGTACGCTGACCATTATACTGTTGTTCACCTAAAAGTAATAAATCTTATTTCTCCATATTACTTTTAATTTATTATTTTTGTTTTTGAGCTTAACAGTTTTCCTACAATGTGCATGTTTAGTTTTCTCTGTAATTATTCTAGATAAAATTTGTTGTGCTTTTTGAATATGTGACTTAATGTTTTTTTTTGATTTTGGAATATTCTTAACAATTATCTCCTTGAATATAAATAATTTCTAATCCTTATATTCTTTTTGTTAATTATTTTATTACATATAATTTGACATTATCCCATAATTCTCTTATTTTTTTCCCTCCATTTATACTGTTTTTTTCTCTTTCTGTGTTTCAGTCTGGACAGTTTTTACTAACCTATCTCTGTTTCATTTAAACTAAAATGTTCCTTTTTCCTTTCTAACACCAGTCATTTCTTCCAATATTTTTTAGTATACTTCTAAACCAATCATTTCTTGACTTCACAATATTCATATATTTTGTTCTATAATTCATATTGAATTCACCAGATTACTGGATTATTAATATGTATTAGCTGTAGAATATTTATTTATATTAATGGAATATTCCAGTAATTGGATACTTTTCTCCATCTTATCATTGACATACTAAATACAATTATTATGAAGCATATTTATGAAAACTTCAACATCTGAGCCACATCTAAACTATTTCTGTTGTGTATTTGTTTTTCATCTTGTTCTTCCCTTAGATACCTCACTGTGTGTCAGGCATCATGACATGAACCATTGTAGAGGCATTGAATGAACTTATCTTTCTGCAGACAACATTCACACAACCCTCTGTTAAGCTTTTGTGGTAGAAGAATATCACCTTAATCCATAATGGTCTAAGAACTGGAAATTGCTTTTAATATACTTAATGTTTAATTTATTTTAGGTGTACCTTATACAACTTACCAGGTCTTAAACTCCAATTTATTGTCAGACCTGCTAAATATTTTGCATTCTAAATCTATCAAAAGATCCATTAAGCATTTCAGCTGCTTTCTACTAGGCTTTTTAGTATTTGTCTCAGTGTACACCAAGGGTTTGAAAATACCCCGAGGGGAAATCCAGACAGAGTGTCATGTTAACGTCTACACATCTCTTCTTTCTGGGATCTTGGTTTGTCTGCTAAAAGAGCAAGATCCATATCCTTCTCTTCCTCATTTCTATAGTTGATAAAAGCTCAGCTAACTTCTCGAATTAGCAGTGGCTGTCTTTTGCCAAGCTTCTTAGCCTCTCACTCTCTGCCACTTAAGATTTGGAAAGGGAGAAAAGTAAGGTGTAGGTTACCTGACTAAACTCAATAATTTTTTTTTCTTTCAGTGGTCAGGGGCCTCTTCAATGCCTCTGGAGTTCTTAAAACCTTCATATGTATGTTTATTTTTCTTTGTTAAAAAATTGTCTTAAATATTTGTAACTCTTCTTATTTACAGCAGAAGCATTGCTCAGAGAAAAGTTATACTAACGTGCCTAAGAGAAAAATTTTTGCATATCACTATATTAACTTGAAGAAATTGTCTGTATAAGATTTTTCAAAAATTATTTTAAGCACTCAGATTTTGGCATTATCATATGAAGAAAATATTTTGCTACCTGATTTTTTTTTTTGCAAGTTGGCCAATTATATAATGCCTCAAAATGAGGGTTTTTTTTTTCTTTTTAACAATAATACATGATTTATTTTCAATGAGAGACATTATCTGTAACTCTTTTCTTTTTTTCTTGTTTAATGGGCTTCAATGAAGGGATTAGAGGATTTTCTAGAAGGCTATCTAAACAAAAGTCATAGTACCAGTTCATTTTACAATGGACCATAAGATAAAATAGTTGCAGTTCCAACAGGTAGATGTAAACTGTCTGTTTGGGTAGTGGATTAAAGAATTATTTAAATGATGTAATGAATAAACAAATAATAAGTGTGTTGTGAATCTTTCCATAACAACAGTATGTTGCATAGTTTAAAAATTAAGAGTATCCCTGATTAGAAGATCTAGAATACAGCTTCCATGACCTTCAAGAGCATAAGGCTGCATAACCCTCTCTTTGTATATTTTGCTTGTATTAAGATGCAGCTTGCTGTCAAGCCTGTGAATGGAGTTTTGTAGCTGCATATTAAATCAATGTCCATCGCCTATAGGAAGGATTTAATTTGTCAATCTTGGCAGTTAAGATTTGATCAGTGTATTCTGGTGCATAAAGAATAAACACCCCCCCCACCCCCATGCAAACAAAATTGCACAAATGCAGTTTGGGAAATGACATCAAGTTAAAATAAATTAGCAATATTGTCCCATGGTTTTCATAGTTAGGACTTGGTTTATAAAGAAATTTGCACAGCTTTACAAATAACTACACAGATATTTTAGTCTTTTTTTATTTAGAAAATGCAAAATGACCAAAACCACTACATATTTAGGGTTTATTTTGTCATAGTCTGTGGAGGTTGCTGTAATAAAACACCTAACATTGGGTCATTTATAAATAATAAAAGTTTATTTTTCATATTTTGGGGACTGGGAAGTCCAAGATCAAGGCGCCATCAGATTTAGCTTTTGATAAAGACATGATCTCTGCTTCATAGATGGTACCTCCGGTTGCATCTTTACATGGTAGAAGGGGACACAGCTCCCCAACCCTTTTTTATGAGAGCAATAATTCCATTCATGAAGGTGAAGAGCTCATGTCCAAATCACTTCCCCAAAACCTTACCTCTTAATACTATCATGTTTAATATTCCAAAATATGAATTTTTTGGAAGAATATCAACATTCAGGCTAGAATAACTTTTAAATCAGTGTATGCTCACACATGCACACATTCAACTAGCAAAAATGTATAGTTTCATAAGCCAAAACCCAGGACTTGCATTTCACTAAGAGAGAAAAAAAGATATTCTTATGTTCAAAATATTTACCTAGCGTTAAGCTTTGGCTTATATAAGGAAGACCAAGATCGACTTCTTAATATCTTTTGGGACATATTTTTTATCAGAAATATGCAGACACGTTCAGAATTTTAGATACAGACTTGTTTGGGGCTTAAAAGACACTTAAGACACCAATTGAATATATAATTTTCTCACAATTTTTGACAGTATTGTATTTTCTTAATTTAGAAAGAAACATTTCTAACTCCAAGTGGAATAGTTTCCTAAAATGAGAAGTAATATGTGTGTGTGTGCGTGTGTGTGTGTGTGTGTGTATTTAATGTGCATATTTTTAGGATTGATACTCCAGAACTTTATTAAGGTTTTCACAAAGGACGAGTCTTGTCCGGTTTTTGAAACTTTTGTTGTGCTTCTCAGCTTTATTCCTCCCAATTTTTCTTTTAAAGTTAGTTAGAGATTATATCTACTCAATATCTATTGAAATTCATAAAATTAACAATTGGGCAATGTCTTTCAGGTCCTCTCCTACTGTGGGAAATTTTCTGTCTTCTTAATAAATCCTACCTTATAAAAAAATTAACAATCATTTGTTTATTGGTCACCCATAAACAATAGAAATATATGAACTATATTCCAGTTTATAGGTGTTGCTATAAATTAACTTTCCTTCCCCTTGCATTCAATTGAGTTTTTTTCACATTATAATAACTAAGAATTTCAGTGCTATTTGTGATACATACTCTCTCTACCCCCATTGAATTGTACTCTCCATGAAGGTAGTAACAATATCCCTGAGGTCTACACAAATTAATTGCTCATTAAACATTTATGAAATCTAATTAGTCAAAAATTTTGTTATAAGTTGGCTAAACTAAAGAAGCAGATAATATAAACTCAAAAAAGCAAAGGCATTCCTAATTCGATCCTGAGTTAGTTCCAAATAATTCTTATGAATATGAATTAATGAAGTGCTTTTAAATTTTCAGGGGAAAGATTTTCTCCATTTATACATTTGTACATGTAGCCCTAACAACTTCTTTATATAATGCCTTGGAGTCTGATTATGGATTTGGTGAGGAGGTTCCTGAATTATGAATAATTATTACTGACTTCATATTCAAAAGCTCTAGATTAAATATTAGTTTAGCAAACTGCTATTTTGAAAAATATAAAATATAACAAAATTGTATTTATTATTTTTCATTTTTATACTATAACAAAGTTATTTAATATATTTAAGTATAACATATAGCAAAATTATGTTTATATGATAATTATATATCAGAGTATGTATTATGTAATATTACATGGTCACATAATTAACCAATTTAAATTTTACATGAAATTAATATTTTGATTAATAAAATTCATTTTATTTTAACTACTTTCGCAGAATGTTTGACTGTCTCTCTTTTTTTTTGAGTTGGAGTCTCACTCTGTCACCCAGACTGGAGTGCAGTGGCCGCTCCTGGCCACTGCAGCCTCGACCTGCTGGGCTCCAGCAATCCTGCCTCAGTCTTCCAAGTACCGGGAATTACAGGCATGCACTACCATGCCCAGCTGATTTTTTGATTTATTGTAGAGAAGAGGTCTCGCCAAGTTGCCCAGGCGGGTCTCGAACCCGCGGGCTCAGGCAGTCCACTCACTTCAGCCTCCCAAAGCGCGGGATTACAGGCTGAGCCAACGAGTCTGGCTGAGTGTTTCTCTTTTGATAGATAGTGAAATAATATAAATTACATTAAATAATACACATGATAACAAACAAGTAATTCTCATGTTAAAAAAATTAAAAGCCACTAATATATTCCAATGGCTATAATACATTTTGAGGTTCATATACTATTTCTTCCGATAAATCTAACCCTTGAACCAAAATCATGATGTTGCAATTCTCAGCCCTCAAACATAGCTGAGTAAATGGCAGAAATGACAGAAATTAAGCTGAACCATCACCAAGTAGAAAAACTCTTTAAATTGACATCTCTGACACTTGACCAAGTTTTTTTCCTCTCTCTCTCTCTCAAATCCTAGGCAATAAGAAATCCAACCAAATATACAATAGGCAATAGTTTTCCCTAAATCAGAAGCTTTCATCAAAGTTTAGACACTATTTGGCACATCCTGATTTCTTTTTTTTTTTTGAGTTGGAGTCTCACTCTGTCACCCAGACCGGAGTGCAGTGGCCGCTCCCGGCCACCGCAGCCTCGACCTGCTGGGCTCCGGCTATCCTTCCGCCTCAGCCTTCCAAGCATCCTGATTTCTTAAAGTCACCAGGTATCCCTGAAAATGTGTCCATCTTATAAACAGAACCTGCTTCGACATCTTCTACTCTTAGGAAAGAAGTACGAGTCACTAATTACAAAGTATTGCTCAGCTTTTCCCCACTTACTTTCATCTTGAGGGAAGATTAATAGCCACCCCTGAGGCACCAGCTGCTTTCTATTTATCAGAGGATCCAGTGGCAGGTAGCTCTCCTAGAGGACCAAGAGAGGATCGCACAGACTTTATTTGGTTGATAATCTGAAGAAAGAGGACAGCAACTCCCTCCAGACACTGATGGGTCTCTAAGGGCTGTGATTATTTGTTTCTCACTTTGACTATTACACCTATTATGTCTTTAATTGTATGCTGTTCATGATTTTTTAGGCTTATGTTTGAAAGCAGTTACAGACAGGTCAAAAGCCTACAGACAGTTCTGCCTCACATTGCTTTCATGAGAAACCATATCTTAGTACTCTAATAGCTAATTTAGTTGTCTTTAACAGTTTCTTTCACCTTTCCCAATATTTTGAATAATAAATTAATTCCTTGTCTTCGAGATTATGCAATCTTAAAAGTTGTGAGCATTAGAGAAATATTGACCCATGTCTATGACCAAATTTCTGCTTGAAATATATTTATGATGTTTGTACTTTGATCACTTTAAAACCCATCTGTCGTAAACAAACTTCTTATCTTCTGCTCTAAAAGTCTGCTTCTCCTTCTGCCTTTCTACTCTCTTGGAGAGTGAAATAACTTCCTAAATAATTGTTGGAAATAGGAACCCTGAGAGGTCAAAAGTACAGTTGGAGTGGCTGGGACTCTGAACACAAGCTTGTATGTTTGTGTGGGAATAAGCAACATCACACATGTTTGGTCCATCACAATGAGCATCTCTAAGCAGACGCTGGACCAATAGAAATGTTCTTCTGACAGCAACTGGAGAGAATACCACTGATCACTGTAGACAGGGAAGAAACTTGTTTTCCAAGTGCTCAAGAGGCAAGGTTCAAAGAGCCAAATACGTAAGCAGCTTGCTTGTAGGAAGTTTCAGGGAGGATACCTAACAATCCCATCAGAAGTACTTATAGGAAACCACCTTCAAAATTCACAGTGCTTCTGTCTGGGAACTCCTCTGTGCTCACATGCTGTCTATACTTCATGGGGCTTCCTAGATCTGAAATCAACACTTTTTGAATAATGACTTTGTCCCTGGATAGATATGAACATGAATGAGTAATATGTATATAATTAACAATTTCACAGGGTAGACTGAGAAAATGTATTTATTAAGTGATATCCACAAGCAAAAACTGTACAATTGCCATCTTGGATAGTCCTCCTGACACACAATTCTCTTTTATGTTTCTCACTCTAAAGATGTTTTTATCTGACCCATTTCTCACATAATATCCTAAAACTTGTCTCAGTTTTCCTTCTTCAGGGTTTTCTCGAGAACTAAAATTCTTCCTTTCTTTCTCCCTCTCTTGCTTTTCCTTCTTCTTCTATTCCAATTAGCCCCAGACGCCACACTTTGAAACAGGACAATACACTGAAACTTCCAATTCAAGGACCTGTTAGGTTATTCTTCTACGAAAGTCCATGGTCTCATTAGGAATCATTCTATTTACCTATATTTTTGTCTTTTCCCTGTTCCTTCACCCTCACCGGCAGAAGACACCTAAACTTGCTCTCCTTTCTTCATCCAACCCTTACCATTTCTACCCACCCCCCAAAAAACACTCTCCCTTCTGAAAGGTGATGGATAACGTCACCTTTCATCTTACTGAAAACTTTAATCCATGAGCTAACCCTTCCTTCTCCTTCACAATTTCTTGCCATTGTTCCATTGATTCAATCTGATGAGTAGATAACTATGTTCCGGGATCTCCTATCTTGAAAGAGACAGAACTTTTATTCATTCTAGCTCCGTTCTTCCACCTTTCTACCTGCTGCTCTTCAAGCAAAAGTACAGTAGGTCCTTTTTATTTAAGGAAATAAATTCCAAGACGCCAGTGAATGCCTCGGACCACAGGGGTTGTATCAGTTGTTTGTTTTCTTATAGGTATGTACTTATGATGAAGTTTAACTAGCAGACGCAGCCTATTCAGTATGTTTTATATTTTTCAGTTCAAACTTATTCCTGAATCTATGGGTTTCTCTAGCTTGCCCTAAATGTCTTGGTGTCACTTGTTTCAGGAACTCTTTTCCTGAAGTCTTCATACAGACCGAATGCCTTCTGGCACAGTACATCACCATCAATCCAAACACATTTCTGTTTGTCTTCAAGCCACACATTTAATGTCTTTTCCATCTTAATTAAGTCCGTGTGCACTATGGCCGTACCTTTTGTTTTGAGGTGTGACCTCTCTGTCCTTCTTTGCTATATTTCTAAATCTTGGAAGTATAGGATTTGACTCAGGTAAACATTTTCTTCTCCATCTGTACATTCACGTGATGTTTGCCATTTCATAACTACCAAAACATCTTTATGCCAGCACTTTCAAAATCTGTATGCATCCCAATATTTTTCTATAATTCTAGATTCATGTAACCAGCATTTTACCTGCTATTTTGTTATAGATGCCTAGCCAATTTCTCAAATTATTAAAAAAAAGAATACTCTTGATTTCCCACAAATTTCTCATCTTCTTTGTCCTTCCCATGTTTATTATAACATCTCCCTTTACAGATGCGACAAATTTAAACATCTAAGAGATCCTTCTTTTCCTTCTTTTTTTTAATCTATCCCTTATCAATCCATCAGTATGTCCCTATTGACTCAGTTTTTAAATCACATGAAATTTGCTCATCTCGATGGATTGAAGTAACCTCAGAAAGCTTCTCTTTTTTCAAAATTGACTTCTATAATTATCCAAAGAGCAGTTAGGGTTATTTTTCACATGTCGACCATATAAACCCCTCTTCTGTTTTTAGCTAGCCCGATACCCAAATGAAAAGTGGAATAATTACATGCTACTTTTTTCTTCTTCATTATTTAAAAATGGACATATTAAGAGCAGACTTGATTTTGTGAATCGTATGCAATCAAAAAGCATTGTTTAAAGTAATGTCATATTGATCAATTTTATTATACATGTTCAATCATTCTATACCCTTTCTAATTTTATCTGTTCTAACGTGCACTTACAGGGGTGTTAAACACTCTCGTGATTATATTGAATATTAATATGCTCTGTTTAATTACATATTTTGAGACTGTGCTATGTTTTAAAGTGACAGAAATTTGGAATTATTAGGTTTTTCAGGTTAATCTTTTCATTAAGAAGATTCTCCTTTAATTAATGTCTTTAGAAATAATTCCTATTTCAAGGTCTATATTCCATTTCTCTTGGTTATGTTAAATAGTGTAGTCCATCCTTTTGCTTTTAAATATTTTTAATTCATAAATCATATCACTGACAGTATAATACATGATTTCATTATAGTCTCACAATCATTATGTGGAGGGTTTATTTAATTTATGTTTAATGCACTTATAAGTATATTAGAACTTATCAATTATTTATTTATTACCTTACTATCTTTTTCTACTCATCTAACCAATTTTTTTCTTTTTAAAAAAACAGCTTTATTGAGGTATGATTGATATACCAAAAAAACCCCACATATTAAATGTATACAATTTGATGACTTTAGATATATCCATACACCCACGGAAGCGTCACTATAGCTAAAGTAATATTTGTTACCCCCACAAACTTTACTGTGCCCTCCCTTTCTTTTAGTAAGTTATACAGATCTGTTTCTTACCAATTTTTAGTTACTTTTTTACTTTGTCTTTCTTTGAAGCTCTTTTTTATTATTTTATATCTTCATTTATTGCTTTAAAATATAATGTATAACATCAGTAATGTATTAATATGCTCAATTCATTTTATTAGAAAATAAAATATGCATTTTGACTTATTAAGTCTATTATAAATCACTACTTTGGTGATTTCCAAGTCAAGGACCTAAGAACACGTTAACTTTATTAGCGTCCCTCTTTTATTTTTAAGACATTTCATTTTAAAATATTTTAAAAATATATAATCATCATTATCATTATTATTTTATAGAGCCAAAATTCATTCAGTGTCTTTTTTAATTTAAATACAAGTATTTCCCCATTTCTTTTCTTTCTATACATTCAAGCTTTCATGTCTTCGTTTCCTACTAAAAAAATAAACAAAAAGCCTTTGACTTTTCATTTCAATAGGTCTATCATGATAGACTCTCTTTTAATTTCTTTCCTTTGGAAATGTTTTTATTATGCTTTCATTTAAAAAATTAGAATAATTGAGATATAATTTACATGGCATAGGATCCATCAATTAAAAATATAAAATCCAATCTATCTTAGTATATTCAAAAAGTTGTTCAACTATTTTAACAAGCAATTTTAGATCTTTCTTATCACTCCAAATACGAAATGCCATACTCAAGAGCAATAACTTCCCACTTCCCTTAAGACCCCCAGCCCTAGATAATTACTTCTCTACCTCCAGTACTGAAAGTTTTATATAAATGGAATAAAATAACTTGTCATCTTTTGTAACTGTCTTCTTTCACTCAGCATAATCATTTCAAGATTTGTCTATGTTGCCAAATATATTCATATTTCATTTATTTTATTGCCAAATAATATCCCATTGTATGGATATACCACATCTTTGCTATCCATTCATCAGCTGATAAGTACTTGGATTGCTTACTTTCTTGGCTATTATTAATAATACTGCTGTGAAAACTTAAGTAAGCATTTTTGTGTGAACATGTATTTTTATTATTCTTAGGTAGATACCAAGAAGTTGATCTCTAGGATCACATTGTAATTTCATGTTTAACAACTCAAGGATCTTCCATCTTGTTTTCCAAAGTGGCTATGCTGATTTACATTTCTATCAACAGTGAGTAAGGGTTCCAATTACTTCAACTTTAAGCAACGATTGTTATTTTTTAAATTATAGCCATGATTATGGGTATGAAGTGACATCCTATTGTATATTTTTACTTTTTTTTTACATTTTCCGGATGACTAATGATGTTGAGTATCTTTCATGTGCACATTGAACTTTCATAGGTCATCTTAGAAGAAATATTTATTTATATCTTTTACATATTTAATTCAGTTATTTGTATTTTTATTACTAAGTTCTAAAAGTTTACTATATATTCTATGTGCAAGTCCTTTACCAGGTATATGAATTGCAAATATTCTCTTTCATTTTGTGGGCTAACTTTTCACTTTTTAAATTGTCTCTATGGAGACACATAGCTTTTTAATTAGATAAGATCCAGTTTATCTATATTTTCTTTTGCTGCTGATTACTTTGGTATCATATCTGAGAAGGTTTTTCCTAACCTAGTGTTGTGAAGATTATATTTTCTTTTATGAGTTTTATAGCCTTCACAATTACACTTAGGTTGATGATACATCGTGAGTTAATTTTGCACGTGGTATAAAGAATAGGCTCAAATTAACCCTTTTGCATGTGTATATGTGGTTGTTCCAGCACTATTTGTTGAAGAGACATTCTTTTTTCCATTGGCTTGTGTTTAAACCCTCGTCAAATATCAATCAAACATAAATATAAAGGTTAATTTCCAGACTCTTGAGTTTTATTTCATGGATTTATGTGTCTTATGCCAATATCACACAAACTTGATTACTGTAATTAGAAGTGTAAATCATTTATTTTTGTTCTTTTTAAAACTTGCCATGACTATTCAGGGTCCCTTGAGACGTGATATAAAATTTAAATGAGTTTGTCAGTTTCTTCAAAGAAACCAGCTAGAATTATGAGAGAAATCGTGTTCAATCTGAAGATTAATTTTGAAAGTATTTACATTAATAAATCTTCTAATTCACGGACACGAGATGCTTTTCTATTTATTTCATTCCTCTTTTTAATTCTTTCAATAGTGTTCTGCAGTTTTTCCATGTATATATTTTGCACTTTTTTGTTCAGTAAACTCCTAATTATTTTATTCTTGATGCTATTTGAAATGGAAATGTTTTCTTAATTTTATGTTTAAATTGTTCATTTCTAGTGTATAAAAAGTATGATTATTTTTTTATGTGTTAATCTTGCATTCTGCAATCTTGCTGAACATGCTCATTCAGTCCATGAGTGCTTTAGTTGGTTTCTTAGGATTTTATACATTCAAAATCACGCCATCTATACACAGAGATGATTTTATTTCTTCCTTTTTTGATGACTAATTGCTTTGGCTAAAACTTTCAGTCTAATGCTGAACAGAAGTAACAAGAGTAGATGTCCTAGTCTGGTTCTTGATCTTAGACAAAACACATTCAGTCAGTCACCATTAAGTAGGAGGCAAGCTGTGAGATTTTGCAAATGTCCTTTATCAGGCTAAGAGCATTCCTTAGTTTGACTACTTTTTGAATGTTTTTAATCAATAAAAATATTTTAGATTTTGTCAGACAATTTTCTGCATTTACTATAATGATCACATTTCTTGTCATATATTTTGCTAACAGATGTATTAATTGATTCTCTGACAAATACCCCTTGATTATACCCTGCAATTTTTTGTATATATGAATGAATTCTGTTTGCTAATATTTTGTTAAGGTCTTTTGTGACCATATGTAGGTGAGATATTGGTCTGTGGTATCCTTTCCTCATGGTATGTCAATCTGGATTTGGTGTCAGTGCAACATTTATCTCCTAGAAAAGTGTAGGGGGATTTTATTTACTCTTCGATTTTGGGGGGAAAAATCTACAAAGAATTGGTATTATTTATTTTTTAAACTGTTGTAGAATTCACCAGGAAAGTCATTTGGGCCAGTGCTTTTCACTTCCCTGGGGCATAAATTGTTTCACTTTCTGATCCAATTAATTCCAGGCTTCTTGCAGGGTATAGTTTTCTAATACAGTCTTTGAGTTTTGCTTTCACCCCAGGAAGATGTTTCTTTTTTTTAAAGCAGGATATATTGAGCAGACAGAAAAGCTCCCACAGTGAGAGGGGACCTGAGGGGGCTGCCCGGGAAGACCCTTTTTAGTTGACTATTTCACTATTTTCTCTAGTAAATAGGTTTTATTATTATTTTTATTTTATTTTATTTTTAATCACATGGAGCTACGAGACTCCTCTTAATTGCTTATCACCAAAATCTCATTGTTTTCAAGCATCCCATTAGGTTTGAATTTTTTCAAATTTTGTTCTAAATAAAGTTGCCTTTTAAAAAAATCTCTCTATTATAATCAGACTCTTCACCTTGGAAACTATCTTTGAGGCACTGCATCAGAACTGAGGTTAGGAGAAAAGGCCTACTTTTCTGGTGGAATGGCATCTCTGCTTTATGAGCAAAACACTAGAAGAGGAAGGTAGACTCTGGCAATCTTGGTTTTCCTCTTCAGCATGGAACTTCCACACTATTATCAAATAGGGAAAGGACAATCAGAATTCCATATTCTTGGCCTGCTGTGTCTGGAGTTAGAGCCTCTATCGCAGGAGTGGCTGCTAGGTGGAGGAAGTAAACACTTGACCTCTCAATGGGAATTTAATCCCTGCAACATGCCAGTGGAGTTAAGTGTAAGAGAGTGCCTTGTACTGCCATTCCAAGGAGATAGCACAGACCTTAGCCAGAACAGGTGGGAGGGCGACTCCCTGCTTCTTAGCCATACCTGCCCAGAGCATCTGTCAAGTTGTTGGTGATGTGGACAGTTGTGGCTCAAGTAACACAACTCTTGCTGTTTTTCCCCAAGATTCAGTGGACTTTCTTGAATAAATGTTTCTTTACTTGCTGTGTAACCTTAGGACCATTTGAGAGAATTTACTTTATTGATATCACTTTTGCAAGTTAGGGTCGATTTGCTGGTGAGTAGGTTCAGGGTGCATCTGACTCTACCACCGTCTTTATCTTTGAAGAGTATTTTTTGCTAATTAATGATGTAGGGTTTGCACACATACTCATTGAACCTTTTGAATATGTCAATTCTCTGCTTTCTGATATCAGTTGTTTCCGTTCATAAATTAATTTTTAGTGTTTCCTTCTCCTTTACATGCAATATGTGTTTTCTCTGTATCTACCTTTACCTTTTTACATTGGACTTTCCAATTTACAATGATAGGCCTAAGTATAGTTTCCCTCGTGATTATTATACTTATAATTCTTTGCTTTGTGGCTTAATGTTTATGACATTTATCCTAAATTTTGAGAAATTGTCATTCATTATCACTTCAAATAGTGCTCCCTGCAACATACACACTCTGTGATAGATCACTGAGTATGATTGACACAAAATCCATCCAAGTTGCTGCAAAGTCCATATGTTTGTCCTTCTTTATGGCTGCATCATATTCCATTACGTGTATGTACCACATTTTTTAAATTCAGTCCAGCTTCGATGGGCAGCATGGTTGGTTCCATGTTTTTGCTATTGTGGATAGAGCTGCAACAAACATGCTTGTACAGATATCTTTTTTGCAGAATGATTTGAGTTCCTCCGGGTATATTCCCAAAAGGGGAATTGCTGGGTCATATGGAAGTTCAATTTCTAGTTTTCTTCTATCTTACCCGATTAATATTAATTTGTATTTCTAAATTTTAATCAATGTATTTTATTTTTCATATGTTAAATCATGTTCTTTTGATTTTTCTTATGATTTTTGAAATTTTCATGTGCACAGTTGTAGGAATAACTTTAGGCTCTAAATCTCATTACAGAACTCTCGCCATCCCTGATTTTTGCTTTTGGCAGGAATCTATATTAGAACACTAGAAATTACACACGAATCTAAGTATTAACTGAGATGATTTCACCTTGGCGTTAGTTCCTTGCAGGGCTTGTTTATTCCCTGATCCATCAGCCTCTTAAGGTGTAACAGCTCAGGGTGCCAAATTAATGCTTAGGCTATTTTCCAGGGGTCTACTTTGTACTGAATGCTGAGTCCCAAATGTGCAAACTCTTCTGACACCAGCAGCACCATCTGATGCATTTTGTACAGATTCTTCCACTACACGCAACAAATACACTGCAAAAAGAAAAAAGAAAGAAAACTGAACATATACGAATTTTTATTTTTATTTTTTTAGAGTTGTGGAGTAGAAGTGAGGATTTACTGCTTAAGTAGGTTGCATGCAGGTGAAGTTTGGGCTTCTAGCTGGCCCTTTCTCCTTGTAAGAGTTTTTAACAGGGCAATAGAACTTGTGGAACTGATACGCTTAGAGAGTGGAAGTCTAGAGACGTGAGCACAGCATTTGAAAATGTGTTCCCTAGAGGTGTCTGCCAATTCTGACTGATAAAGTAAGACGGTAGGGGCAGCTTTAAGCATATTCACTGAGTTGATGGTGGTGGAAAGGTGTCAAATATTCACATTCAATATTCACTAAGAAACAGAGCCTTGAGACACAACCTAATAATTTGGGATATATTTAAAATAGCTTGGCTTTATTTTGCTTAAAAATATTTTTATGTAAATTATTCTCTGTGAAAACCCTATTCTTCTAGACAATGAATGCTTGGCATATGCAACCTATTGTTTTGCTTCATTTAAAGTGTTTTCTTGCCTATGGTAATAACACAAGCTAGTAAAAATATCACTGTTATTTTAAATAAGCCTCCATGAGTTTCTATATTACTTTATATTTAAGTGAGATAAAGTAATACTACCTCAAAGAAGGTCTGATTAATCAAAAATTGCCCTTTGCAGATGAGATCAACTCATGATGAGTGGAAGCATGTTTTAAAGTGGATCCAATTCTACAGATCCCAAGTGAGATAAGCATAGTTATTCTGTGCCAAATACTATCATGGCAGCCAAAATTAAGGACTTTCTCTGCCATTTTCTAATTAGTGCCCTAGTTAAAGCATTTTAATGAGCATAACTGTTCTGAAATATGGCATAAATTTAATCAAAGTGTCTCAGTGTCTTAGTGACAGAGTGCTCTTTTTATTTCCTCTTAACCAGAAAAAGTGGCACACTAATACTGATAGAATACATTACCACTGAGTAGCTGCTATATGTATTATCTAATTTAATACTCATGGTAGTCCTGCCAGTTGGGTATCATTTTTCTTATTTTTCTGGAGGGAATTCCTAGCATAAAGAGGTCATAGACTTTCCCAGTGTTACTATTGGGAAATTAACTCCGAATTTGTCAAAGTAAATTGGAAATATGGTAGATAGGGAAGACATGAAAAACATATTTTATAACTCAGACATCCAAGGAATTAACCTAAACAGAAAGATGTGAATAGGTTTAACATGTCAATAGGTTTATTTGCGTGCTAAATCTAATAAACCAAAGAGTGGGACATAGGAAAATTGAAAGACTATGAAACTGCTAAAGGTCTGTGGCACCACTAGAGGTTCATTTATCATTTATAGGCATGTTTGTAAAAATAAAATCCAGCGGTTGTAGTTACGGCTTGTTAGACTGCATTGAACAAAATTCAAAAGTTAGTTTGCCATGGGACTCTATTTACATGTAAACTATAATTTGAAAAAATATTCTACATTTAAAATGTGTATTTTAGTTATTATTATACTTTATTCTCTTGAAAATACAGGATACTGTTGCCTAATATTGAAAGAGAAAATATAAGAGAATAGTAAAGTTCTTCACCTCTCATTCTTGAGAGTAAATATGTTACACTTTCATAATCCTACAGTCACACTGGGGTAACTCAAAGTGGAAATTCGATTACTCTGTCCTGGAGTAATAGTTGTATAAATGTTCATATATGGAGAGCTTGTATCAGAAAGGCAAAAAAGATTTAGCCTATATGTTATTTATATAACTCCTGAAATATGCAAAAACACTATGCATGGAAAAGTATATAAAATAAGGTCAACATTTTCATAGATTCAGTGTCCGTCAGCTTCTTGTACAATTTTGGTGGTGAACACTTGAAATTCTATTTCACCTTATTTATCTACTATGTGAATATATTCAATGTCATTTTAAATTACACTTGGAATTTATAGTAATGCTCCAGCTTCCTAGTCTTGGAATATACCTATCTTGAAAGATTATAGCAATCAATCTATGTAATAAATTTCTATTAACTAATTCGAATAAATTTGTATGAAAGCTTTTTACATGAGAATTACTCGTATGTTTTAAAAAAAGAAACTTTGTTCTGTGTTGTCCTATGTAGGAAAACTTTTTGCCAGTCTATTTCCAGACTCTATCAGCTAGTGGGAAGTTTACTCTGAATGTGCAGCTAGTTGGCTTAGATTCCATTGTTTGACTGACTGGGGAATAGTAACTCAAGTAGACATCTATTATTGTTGTTGGCTAAGGTGGGGTTGGGGGAATGAGTCACCTTGTTGGTGAGACAGCATTGTATTCATTTTAAAGTTTAGTAAGAGATTCAGAAAATGAGATCCCAAATGCTTAAGTAACTTATCCAGAGTTAAGCAGCTGTGAGATAATCCATTTTAGCTTTGAAACAGAATAATTTTATCCCTAATTCAATATAGAAGCCTCTTGACATTGTATTTATGGACACTAAAACAAAATTTTAGCTCATTCTAGTTGTGCTGTAAAATGTCAAATGTAAGAAATTGAAATACTTTTGTAAAAATTCAATTAAAATCTCATGCTTGATTCTATCTTCTTAAAGTAGAGAATTTGGCTTAAATGTTCAGGAATATGCTCTAAGTTTCTTTCTTTTGTAGCCAGAACATAATTTTTGGTACTACATCCACTTTTTATTGTATTATATATTAGAATAAAGTGTACAGAATGATTTTTTAAAAAAAAACTTTCTTGTCAAAGCACCATACTGAACAAATTATTCCTAGAAGACTACTAATTCAAAAATGGAGAGGGTAATGAATATGTGATGCAAAAGGAAGTCTTTGAGGACATATTTTTCATGTATCTACATCCGTTACCCATACCAAGAGTAAATTTTGTAAGTCAATAACATGTCATCTTTGGATTTAACTGAAATTTAGGAAGATTTTTCTATGAGGAATGTATAAAGGTTTCATTTCTTTGGCCTTCTTTCTCCTAAGAAAATACATTTTTCATATACAGGCATGAAGCCAACTGATTCCTGCCATTTGCTTCATTTTGAGCCCTTTGGTTTTGAACCCTTTGGTTATGAGTTTGATGCCCACTGGAACTAAATATTGTCATCAGAGAACAAGGTTATCCATGAAGACAAATCACGGATGAATAGTCTAGAACCATAACTGAGACTAGCTAATCTTGGCATTGTTAAGAACCATATTAGTGTCATATTCATAGATCTCATAGATCATCTTCATTAAATATCTTCTCTCATTGAACAAAACTTTGACTGGATGTTTGGTAGCTAAGTAGGATGCAAAACAACCTCTTACCTTTAGTAAATATAAACTCACTCATAGAAAACTTTCACCCATAGAAATGTATAGATATATATCATAAGAAATATACATTATTCTGTAATTAAGAGATTGAGTTCCCTTTACTAAATTCAAATGAGATAATATAAAAGTAAAATAGAAATTTTATTTATTTATTTATTTATTTATTTGAGACAATGTTTTGCTATGTTGCCCAGGCTGGTCTTGAACTCCTGAACTCAAGCAATCCTCCTTCCTTGGTCTCCGAAAGTGCTGGGATTACAGGCATAAGCCACTGTACCCAGCCCAAATAATGATTTATTATCTAATTTTCCTTTTCAAATTATGCTGTATATTACAAATTCTATACATTAAAAATTCTTAATAAGCAAAATATACAAGGCAGCTTAGTAAAGCTTCTGTCTTAAGTCCATTTGTGCTGCTATAACAAAATACAACAGACTAGGCAATTTATTTTTTCACAATTTTGGTAGCTGGGAAGTCTAAGATCAAGGGGCCAACATCTTGCAAGAAGCTTCTTGTTGCTCCAGTCTATGACAAAAGAACGAACAAAAAGATGGTGAGAAAAATAGCAAGAAGAGGCCAAATACATTTTTTTATGAATCCACTCCCACAATAATAGCATTAGTTTATTCATGAAGATGGTACATCTATGACCCAAACATCTCCCATTAGTTCACACCTCTGAACTCCATCATGTTGGGGATTAAGTTTTCAACATATGAGCTTTTGGAGACTCAGTCAAACCATAGCAAATTCCATAAGGCGTGACACCTTTGCTCAAAATTATAACTCTGAGTTGAGACTCAGACTGTCCAAAATTATTTCCGACATGTTGAATTCTAAAAGAAAGTTAGCCTCTTACAGCACACCATTGAAGTCCACTATAGAATAGTGCTTAAAGGAATTAACCCTATAGAGTTCTGATGTAGGATATGGCATCTGAATGATACTTCAATGGTTGGATACCAGTCTCATTAAACTGAGACATGGAACCATGCTCTTACAAACATTGAACAGTATGTTGGGAGAATAGGGCTCAAGACCAATGTTATGTTCCACACTTCTGATTATGGATTCCAGTCACTACCCATACCAAAAGAGGGACTGGCCTTTCCCCCACTTACCACAAGGGGAAGGTCTCTGTGTTGTCTGGTGTTCATCCGGGTGTTTTGTTCCAGAATGCAAAGTGTAGTGAAGAACCGACATGTGGGAGAAGTATATGTTTGATACAGCCTCTTGCCCTTGTTGACGTGACAACAGAACTTATTCTCCTTCCATGCATTGTATTGACTCTGAAATGTCATAATTTCCAGGGGTTCTGTAGTAATTGGGGTGGTATTGTAAGATTGGAATGGAATAAAATATAACTGAATAGAATAAGACATAGTAGAGCAGTCTGAATGGTAAAGGGAGAACAAGAATGCAAACTCTAGGTCACTCTGAAGAATGTATTTCTTACTGAAAGTGTCAGTCAAAAAGTTTGAAAGTTACTATTGCGATGAGAAGTAAGTGGATGCAAATACCTATAAAGTAGAAAGTCTTAAATGTTTAAAGAATCAACATATAAGGAATCAAAGATGAGAAGAGATTACTTAATGTGGGGAAATGACATCATTCATATACCTTGTTAGCATTTTTATGACACAGAAAAGATCATTTTTTTGGAAGAGTAAGGGTGGAGGCAGGGAGATGGTTGCAATCAGGTGGGAGATGGTCACACAATGAATATTCCCTTAAAAAATGTTCTTGCCTACAAACATCAACAGTAGCAAATATGTATATAGAATGAAGATCTAAGACTTGATATGCTTTCTAGTTTCTTTAGATTCTAGATACACACTTTGGAATAATAATGCCATTAGCTAAAACCACTATAATTTTTCACTTTCTAGTATGCCCATGGTATCCCTGTGGATACTTTATGCCATTTAATCTGAATAAAGGCATCACGAGATAGGTATGCATATTATTCTCAGTCCAGATGATGAAAATGAACTCTCAAAGGTTAGGAAACTTACCTCTCGATCATGTACAATGTCCGACAATTAAGTTCATGAACTCATTCTAGAAAAAGTGCTACAGACTTCATTCCTGAAAATCACGACAGTCACCTTCGAAGTCCTCCCCTTGAAAGACTATATACCTACAGCAGTGCCTAGTCCACCCGTCAATGCAATTTTGGAACTCTTTTTCTTGAATAGCCTCAGAACTGTACCCTTGATGTCCTGAATGTCATCAAATGTCTTCCTTTCAATATTTTCTGGATCTTCAAGTAAACAAAAGAGTCATTGGGGGTCAGATCAGGTGAGTAGGGAGGGTGTCCCAATACAGTTATTTTTACAGTGCTGCCATCGTAAGGGAAGTGGCAAGTTTGTGAAATTTTGTCAGAACTCAACAAATAATGATGACAGCTCTGGTGGTCATTCCAGAAAGAGTTACAAAATTGCTTTGACAGGTGGACTAGGTGCTGGCATCAGTGTATAGCTTCCCAAAGGGAGCACTTTGCAGGTGACTGTAGTGCTATTCAGTAATGAGTGATGTACCATTTTTGCTAAGATGTTTTATGACCCTAGCTGTCGGATCTCGCATGTAGCATGTGGATAAGTGAGCACAGATGTGATCTCAAATTGTTACTCGAAAGCTGCTGCACTGAGGCATCACTTTCTCTTACTCTTGAAAATTGTAAGGATACCTGACTAGAGAAAAGTTTGCAAATATATGGAGATGCTTCATTATAAAGAAGCGTAAAGAAACTTAAGAATATGTGAGGATTGCATGCTCTAAAGCATCTCACGGTGACTAAATAATCTGCCCTCTCATTTTATAGATTTTCCAAGTTGGTTTAAACTAATAACTTTCCGAATCTGATCCAGTAATCCGCAATGCAAACAAAATAGGAGGCATAAAAACGTAGCCTTTCTTCTCTCCAGATGGATTTCTGGATACAAGTTTCATATCTTTTGGCATCAAATACTAAAAGCTCCAGTAATCACAATGCAGATGTGCAGCAAGACAATTTTAGCTACAGACTCATGCATAAAATACAGCCCAATTTTTATGAAAAAGTTTGGAAGAAACATATTGAGATGTCTGTTTATTTACATTTTAATGGGATACGGGTCTGGGTTATACTTTCTACTATATGGAACTCGTTTCCTAGCAAAGTATTGTGAATCCTGCTTACATTTTGCCTTATTGGTTCTCAATCAATTAAATATAACATGTGCATTTATGTAATTTTCCAACATATTTTTGTTCTGAAGCTTAAAAATTAGCCCCTAGAGTATAAGTGCAATATATAAATAAGTGCTTTACGAAATGCCAGAATGAAAAAAAAAATTAATGCCAATAGAATGAGAGAAGCACTTTTTAAATTTTTATAACCAACTACTTACAGATCAATTTGTAAAAAGAAACCTGACTTCAACCCAGACATTACTCATGCATTGTGACCCTCAAATCAGGGTGTATTTCAAATGAGAAGGTCACTAATATTGTTAATGGGCTCCAGTTCAGTTAGAGCCTTGGTTTTTACTCTTCAGTGTGATATAAACCTACAAAATTCCCTTTCATGCAACCTTGCTCCTTTTTATCTAGCAAACACCTGCAATTGTTGTAAATAACGTGTGCAGTATTCCATCTGTATAACTTTCTCAATACGGTTGTGTGTACCTTTCTTATCACTTGCTCCTTATATCTTCCAGAGAAATGCACAGTTTTTAATTCAGTACGCATCATTGCCTACATAGTTCTATAATTTTCCTACATAGGCATGGTTTTGAATGCCTTCATGATACTTTAATAACATATTATTTTATACATGCATATATTCATACATACATAATTTTAAGTCATTGTTCTTTTCAGCATTTTATTTTGAACATTTTTTAGCAATAAGCATTAATGCTAATTTAGTTATTTTAATTGCTGTATAGTATGTCATTGAGAGAGTATTCCTCATGTGTATCCCCTTTTCCATCTATGTAGAACTTTAGTGAATAAACAAAGTAGAATTGCAGGATTCAAGTTTATGAGACCAGAAACAATGGTTAGATATTCTTTCACCTGCATTTCTCTCCAAGTTATTTAAGTCAATCTACTTAATCCCAATCAGTGGATGAACATATGTGGATTTTTTTCTTTATGTCAGGTGACATTTTCTTGTTTGTTGTTGATTAACTTATATAGTATGTCTATTTTTGTGGGCCTTTTGAGCAGTTTGAAAAGTAATCTATGGCTAGTTATAGACATTGCAAGCATTTTCTCCCTAATTTGTCTCTAAAACTAAATTATGAAGTCTTTTTTTCCCTAATAATGTTTGAATAAAATCAAATCAGGAATCATATATTTTTAAATTTTTTTGTGAAATAATTTCATATTTTCACAAAGCTTGTAAAGATATTGCAGAGAATATCTATAAATCTTCACTCAGCTTTTTATACTGTAAATATCTTAATTAAACCATAATATGTTTTCAAAACCAATAAATCAATATTGATCAAACATTATTAATGGAACTACAGATTTTATTTAGATTTCATCAAATTTTTCACTAATCCTATTTTTATTTGCTAAGATACCATGTTGCATTAAGTCATTCTGTTGTAGAATTTCCCAATCTGTGACAGTTTCTCAGTCTTTTTTTGGTTTGTTTTCCAACACTTCCTTAACACTTTTGAAGAGTAATGGTCAAGAATTTGCAGAATATTTCTCAGTTTGGGTTTAACTGTAGTTGTCTCATGATTAAACTTAGTATATGGACTTTAGGGAAATTGTCTTTTCTTATTGTATCATCTCACGGATATATGTTATCCATAAGAGTTGGAAAGTTTGATCATTTGGTTAAAGTGGAGTTTGTTAGAGTTCTCCTCTTTAAAGATATCGTTTTTACCTTTTCATACTGCATACATTAGTTTTTAAAATTTTTGCTCTCTTGTATTTCTTTAGAAAAAATTGTCATGCCAATGTGATAAAATATTTATCCTGGTTTTGCTTTTCATATGTTTATCTTCAAACTACCTAAAATTGATATTTGTGACTGATGGGAGGTATAGACTCAGCACATCTTCAAAACAGTCCATTTTTCCTTCAGAGTTTATTAATTTCTCTTTCCCTTCTCTTGTGACCTGCAAATGTACTTCTGACATAAATAAAGTTTCTATAGATACATGGGTATTTTTTTTCTTGAATTCCAGCATTTTGTATTGAAAAACATATATACCCCTCCATCATTATGACGTTATAATAATTAATATTATTTTATGAAAGTTCTCCTATTGTGTGGAACAAGTTCATTCATCTTGAGCTTCTTTAAAATTGTCTTGGTTATACCTAGTCCTTTGACCATGAAGGACTGTATTAGAAAGAGCTAAGAAATGGATTTAATTTATAGGTGAATTTGAAAAGAAAATGCTTTTTAAAGATTAGGCACAGAAAATCTATTTTAGTCATGTCATTTTCTTAATTGATGATTTATTTCTATCCATATTTTGTTTTAAATCATAATTTTATAGGTTACATAATTTTCTAAAAGATTGATGAATAGATACTTATATCTTTGTTGTTCTTATAAGTAGTACTTCTTAAATTATATTTTTAAAATTTTTGCTGATTTTCAGGCAAATACATTTGATATATTAATGTTTATCTTACATTTGGCACACTTGTTAAGTTTTCCTATTAATTTAATAAGTTATTTGTATACTCTTTTAAGTTTTTCACTTTGAATATCATATCATCTGTGCAAAATGGCAATTTTCTTTTTGGCTCACTAATCCTTCTTTTACTTACTTTATTTTTCTTACTGTGTTACTAAGTTCCTAGGAAATTTTGAGTGGAAGGTGAAATGGTGTCCCTCTTTAACATATTCATGATTTAGAATGAAAAACTTCTAACATTTGACAGTTACATTTAATCTATTATGTTAATTTCGAAATAATCTTTATCAGAATTACGAATATTTCTGAGTTTGCAAAGATGTTTTTAATATATAACAATTTATTATACATCATTGAAGTTTATCAAATCTTTCTAATAAAATCATCATTGATTTGTCTTTTTTCTCTTATCTTGATGAAAAACGATAATAAGTTTTTTATTTAAATATAGCATAATGGTGATACATTAGTGTTTTATACATTACTAGATAGAATTTTATATATTTATTAAGAGTATTTGCATATATTTTAATAATAAGGTTAATCTATCATTTTATCTTTTGTACTATTATTGCTTAATTTTTATATTAAAACTATATTAAGCTCAAAGAGTTTTATTGTTTTAAAGCTTGTGTCCTTGAATATTCTGTATATGTTTGAAATAATTTCTTCTTATTTATTAGATCTCTGAATAAAATATCATTGACTTAATCCATTTTGCTAGGTGATTGTACTATAGTTTACATCCTTTAAAGAGTTACTTGAATATTTAAGTTTAATAATATTACTTGAGATAGGATTGGTAAATTTTACTTCATCAGGAAACTTGTTCGTTTTTTATGTGTTTTTAATGAATTCGGACTGCATACATAGAATAGAAGAAAGGCAATCACCACTTGGCCTTTTGACTGAAATCAAGTGGAGAGGCTAATTGCTGAGGTTCTCCACACAAAAAATTTGCACCTGTGCACATACATATACACGTATATAGATATACATGTGTGTATATCTCTATATATTTTTATATGGAATATCTTCAAATGATATCTGTATTTAATCTTTGAAACCTGCAATTACCTTATATGACAAAGGATCTTTGTAGACATGATTAAGTGGATTAGAAAGATCATTGGGGATCACTTGGGTGGGTCTAATATAATCACAACATTTCCCCTTAGAAGGAGGTAGAAGGAGTCAGAGACAGAGTGGAAGATGCCACAACAAAGGCAAGAGATTCACTCTGTTATCTACTCAACCTCTTCAGCTTGAGCCAGAGGTGCCTCTGGTTTAATGAAGTAAATTCCAGGGACATACACAGGTGTTTTAAGGGACTTTTATACCAGTAGAAACCCCGTCAGATGGTCAGATTGGACTAAAAAGGACAGAGAGAGTTAAGTGGCAGGGGGAGAATGAAAGACAGAGAGAGAGAGAGATAGAGAGAGAGAGACCGAGCATTGTTTGGCTTCCAAAATTCTGCAGGTTAAAAAGTAGGCTGATGAAAGCCCTCAGTTGCAAACATATGCTAACCTTCATAAAAAAACAATGATGATTTGAAAGGCAGAAATTCAGGCCGAGCAGACAGATCCTTGGGCCCAGATGTTGGGGCCTTAGACCTAGAGGACAGAGCTTTGAGTCTGGGGGACAAAGCCTTCAGCCATTTATTATTACCATGTGTAAAAACTATTTATTTATTTATTTATTTTTATTTTGAAGATGCAGGGTTCAATTCAGGGTTAGGTATACAAGTGTTCATTATGCAGTTACCCTTGTGGTGATGAGGTGTGTCCCCTCTCCTCTGGCAGTTTCTCACATTGCTAATCCCGCCCCTTCTCCCCACCGTCATCCAGCAGTTTCCAACTACTGGTAATTCCTTTCTTAAAGTATTATGAAAATTGTTCAAGGTCCACTTATGAGTGAGAACATGTGGTACTCAGTTCTTTGTTTTTGCAATAGATTACTCAGTTCTATAGACTCTAAGTCCATTCATGTTGCTGTGAATTTCATAATTTTGTCCTTTGTTATGGCTGCGTAATATTCCATCATGTACATGTACCTCATTTTTTTTTATCCAGTCCTCTTTCGATGGGCAGCATGGTTGGTTCCATGATTTTGCTATTGTAGATAATGCTGCAGTAAACATGTGTGAGCAGATCTCCTTTTCATAAAGTTGCTTGGGCATGGCAACTCACCTTTTTTTTTAATGAGAATGCTTACAGCTATTATCCTGATACCATGGAGGATCTGGTTATATGTTACCTTATGTAGAAGAACATACTTTGCAGACTTAATTAAATAAATAAATTTGAGATGAAGAGATTATCTTGGTGCTGCAGATGTGAAAATAACATGTCTCATAAGACACATGCATGTGGAGTCCGAGTCAGATTTTAAGGAGATTTGTTGCACAAGAGATTGGAGAGGTACAACCATGAACCAAGAAATGAGAGCCACTAGAATTTTAGAATTTGCAACAGCGAGAAGCAGATTCCTCCACAGAAAATTCAGAAGAATCTAGCCCTGCTTATTCTTGGATTTTAGCTTTATAAGATGTTTTTCAAAATTCTCACCTCCAGAACTGTAAGAGAGAAAAAAATCTGTGCTGTGTCCAGTTGTTGTAAGTCTGTGGCAATTAATTACAGAAGTAGCAGTTAACTAAATATCATGATCTTTCTCTCTCACACACATAACGTAATACATTTAACATATAACATATACACACATATCATATACATACACACACACAAACACACACGAATTTCCTCTTCTGTATTTTCTTTTCTGCAAAATTATATATATATATATGTATTTATCTTAAGTTCAAGTTTTTATTTTTTAAGGAACATTTTATTCTCTATTGGAATACTATTAAGATGATAATGAAAATAATATAATCAGTATTATCAATGATAACAACACAGTTATAATTGTAACAATAATGTATATTGTTTCAGATGGTGATAAGCACTTTAGAGAAAAACAAATTTAGAAATGATAAAAGACACTACAGAGTTTGGATGAGTTGCTTTTAATAGACCTCACTGAATAGTTGTATTTCTTCATAGACGAGATCCAGTCTAATATTTATTTGTCTAAACAGCATTTTCCAAAGGACATTTCTGATAGCAATTTTTTCATATGTGAGAGAGGTGAGGAAAACGTATATATCAGTATGTGTGTGGTGGAAGAACATTTGAGACATAGGGAACAGCACATGCTAATATCTTGAGACCAGAACTTACCTCTTGCGTGTGAATATCACAGAAAATCTAACTACTCTGGCTCAATGAAAGAGAGAGAGAGGAAATTATTTCTGAGAATTAAAAGGACTGGGTAGATCCTCAATAACTTTTGGGATGATTTATACAGATGTTGTCTTTTACTCTGAGTTATTTTTAAAATCTTAGAAAATTTTGAGCAGGAGGAAATAAAATAATTCTACAAAAAAGATAACTGCACAGTATGTTTGTTGCACCTCTATTCACAATTACCAAAACATGGAACCAACCATGCTGCCCATCGAAGATGAACTGGATAAAAAACGTGGTACATGTAACACAATGGAATATTATGCAGCCGTAAAGAAGGACAAGCGTATGGACTTCACAGCAACTTGGATGGACTTAGAGTCTGCCATACTCAGTGATCTATCACAGAAACAAAGTACAGAGTACCCCATGTTCTCACTCATAAGTGGACCTTGAACAATTATCAGAATACTATAAGAAAGTGGGAAACTGCCAGAGGTGGGAAGGTGGGATTGGCAGTTGAGGGAAACTGCCAGGGGTGGAGGGGTACACCTCCTCAAAAAGGGTCACTGAATAATGAACCGCTGTATACCTAACCCTGAATTGTATCTCACATCTTTACAATAAAATAAAAGGGAAAAATAAAATATATCTTTTAATTGCTAAGTTGAGAAAAGACTGCTGAAACCATTCCAAGGAAAACTTTGAGGAAATTAGTTTTTAAAAAAATTGAAATGTATTTATTATTCTCTTATGTTTGGATTGCCCAAATAATAGAATATCAACTATGACCAGTGAACCCATGAGAGTGTGTATGTGAGGCAAGGGCATCAAAATGGGCTGTCAATAGAGACGTTAGTAACTTGCTGTTGCTAAAAATCAATTTCATAGATTTTAATTTTGAATTCATGCTATTTGCTAGTAATGCACTGAGTGAATGATTAAGGGTTACTAAAATGTGTTCTTAAACTAAATTTTATCACACTATTAACATTTACTGAAGGCTTTATTTCTGTGTTCTACATACAAGATTGGCTGCCAGTTAATATCTGGCAGGGTTGTAAATCAACATCTGTGCATGTACTCATGCAAGCAGCAGAAACACCAGAACTGTCAGTTTTTCTTTGAGTTATGTGCAGCAATATTTTCTTTCTTTTTTCTTTTTTTTACTTTTAATGTTTTTTTTAAAGATGTGGGGTACAATTCAGGGTTAAGTATAGAGAAGCAATATTTTCAAAAATTAAGCAATATTATGTTTATATCCCAGCCTGTCCATACTCTCCAGGATATTGTGGGTAGAATTTATATTTTTCAGCTATCTATTTCCTAACCCTACAAATTCAGCTTATATTTTAAACAATTCCAGGCTCTACTTCCTTTATTCTGCAGTAAAGGAAGGCACATACAAGGAATCTACCCTAGAGAGACAGATAGAAAATGCCCTTATCGCTGAGTACCGTTACATGCATGAGGTAATGTGTTCTTTGGCAGACACTCTCGTAATGCAGCTGTAAGTTTTTATGCCAGGAACACAAGTTGAAATCATGGGCTTATTGCTTATTATCCGAGAATCATGGGATCAACCACTTAACTTTTCTAAGTATCGAATTTCTGATATGTAATCATAGATGGAAATCATTGCCTCATAAAGTTTTAAAGCTACCGCTTGCTTCAGCAGTATATACATTAAAATTGGAAACTTAAGCAGAGAATTAGCATGGACTCTGAGCAAGATTGGCACGCCAATTTGTGAAGTATTATATAGTGTCAAACTATCAAAAAGCAAAGACAAAGAAAAAATGTAAAAAAAAGTAACAGAAAAACCTTCAAGTCACATATAAAGGACTCTTATTAGACTATCAGAGGTTTTGCAGCAGAAAACTTATAGGCCAGGAGAGATCAGGATAATATATTAAAATTGTTGTTACGGGGATACTACAAGCCAAGAACACTACACCCAACAATGCATTCAGAAATGAAAGAGAAATCAAATCCTTCCTGGAGGGGGAAAAAAACACAGGGAATTCCTTACCCTTGGACCATCCTTACAACAAATGCTTAAGGGAGTGATTCAACCGGAAGCAAAAGGATGATTGTAATCATTTTATAATTATGAAAAACATAAATTATAAAATTCATTAGTAGAAGAAAACTCATAACCAAATTCAGAGTTCTCCATTACTATAATGATGGTGTGGAAACATTGCAAATTTCTAATATGAGGGTTAAAAGTCAATATGGCAAAAAGAAAAAAAAAAATATATTTGCAATAAATGTAAAAATGCGAATATAAAAATAGTCACTAGTCATCAGGGAAATACAAATCAAACTACTATTAGATAGCACCTCACACCCATAAAAATGTCTATTATCAAAAAGACAAGAGATAAATGTTGACAAAGATGTGGAAAAAAGGGAACCTGGTACACTATTGGTAGGAATGTGAATTGGTATAGCCATTATGGAAATATGAAGGTTCCTAAAGAAATTAAAAATAGAACTACCATGTGATACAACCATATAACACAACCATCCCTTTTCTGGCGATAAAAGCATCGTCTCCTAAATATATCTGTCTTCTCATGTTTATTGCAGCATTATTTGTAAAAGCGAAGATATGGAAACAATATAAATGCTCATAGAAAAAAGAAATGGGTAAGGAAAATTACACACACACATATATATATATACATATATATGTACACACACACATATATATAACACAATAGAATATTATTTATTTTTTCAGAAGGTCCTGCCATTTTCCACAACATACATAAACCTGAGAGATATTATGCTAAGTAATATAAGCAGGACACAGAAAGAAAATATTGTATTGTCTTACTTACATGTGTAATAGTGCTTTTAAAAAAGAGCTCAAATACACAGAGTTGATTAAGAAGTGATTACCACAGATGAGGGATAATGAAGAGAAGTAGGTTAAAGAATGGAAAATAGCAGATATGTATGTAGGATGATGTAATCTAGAGATATAATGCACAATATAAGAACTAAAGTTGGATTTTTTTTCTCTTTTTTTCTTGGTCAGTCTAGCTAGGGGAAAACCATAAATGTAATTAAATACATCAACATATGTCAATCCAAAAATCACATGATTATACCATTAGATGCAGAAAATGCCTTCGACAAAATCCAGCACCCTTTCTTGATAAAAACCCTCGAATCTAGGCATACGGGGAACATACCTCAAAATAGTAAAAGCCATCTACGAGAAAGCCACAGCCAGCATACTCCTAAATGGACAAAAACTGGAACCATTTCCCCTGAAAACAGGAACAAGACAAGGATGCCCCCTCTCACCCCTCCTGTTCAATATAGTATTGGAAGTCCTGGCTAGGGCAATCAGAGAAGAGAAGGCAATCAGGGTATCCAAATAGGTACAGAGGAAGTCAAGCTATCTCTCTTTGCAGATGACATGATTGTATATCTTGAAAACCCAAGAGAATCTGTCAAAAATCTCCTTACACTGATAAAGGACTTTGACAAAGTCTCAAGTTATAAAATAAATGTGCAAAAGACAATCGCATTCCTCTACTCCACTAATAAGCAAACAGAAACCCAAATAAAAAGTACAATCCCATTCACAATAGCCACAAAAAAAATGAAATACCTTGGTATCTCCCTAACCAGAGAGGTGAAAGACCTCTACAATGAAAACTACAAAACACTGCTCAAAGAAATCAAAGGGGATACAAACAAATGGAAAAATATCCCATGCTCATGGATTGGAAGAATCAACATTGTGAAGATGTCCATCCTACCTAAGGCAATCTACAGATTCAACGCAATACCCA